>JBAMIE010000118.1:848760-866996 GCA_037177295.1 Kaempferia parviflora
TGGTTCGACATGTTGAATAATTGAATTAATAAAAAAAAGTGATCAGTGCGTTTTGTGCAGAAAACATGTGTTTTTATGTAACACATTAATTCGACATTGATGGCTCATTAACATCATCATTGTTGTAATAACACACCATTATTTTCCATTAAATCGAAGAAGAGATTCCAAATATTGGCCTTGATTTGTTGACCTTGCTCATTTACTTCGCCAATTACTGATCACTGAAAACTTAGACATATTGAGACAAACAAAATCATTAACATTAAATGTACCCTTTGTTTTTTTTTCGATTGTTTAGTAATTGAAGATTTTTGAAAAAGGTTTGTAAAATAAAACATTTTAAAAAAAACTCTAACAGTATGAGATTTGAGGTTTTTATTTCAAGACCAATAGTGAAATTTCAAAATTGTTCTTTTCTCAAAACTAGGAATGTGGATGAGTCGCTATAGAGATGTTAAATAAAATAAATAAATAAAAATTTATGATTTGATAGTGAGCTCATAAAAAATTTATTGAAAGGTTTTTTTTTATATAATGAAGAGAGTAGTAAACTGAAAAAATTTATTAGAACTGATTGAAGATGCCCTAGGATTTCTTCACAAAACACAAATATAAGCCAAGAACTTTTTACTTGCTAGATTGGTAATTTGAGGTGGTTTGAAATTTTTATATTTTAAAATTTAGTTCATTGGGTTTGATATTTAAAGTTTATTAAATTATTTTAATAGATTTATTTAAATAAATATATTCATTTAAAAAAATCACAACTTCTATTTCTAAAACTCATCAGCAGTACATTTTCAAAGATGTGGCTTGAAACTTTCTAGGATATTTTAAAATTTCAATAAAGTTCTTCCCTACTGAAAGATCATTAAAATTCACCTTTCTATTTTATTCCATTCTCAGTAAGATCTGATCAATAAACACAAATCTAACTTTATATTTCATGCTGAAATCAATCAAATCCTCTTCATCGAACTTGATAAACATAGCCAACGAACTTTAAAAACAAAAAGAAAAGTGAGAAAGAGAAGAAGAACTTAACAATCTGGGCAGATAAATAAGAAGCAAAAGCTTATGATTCAATATATCTGCAAACAATTATTTGGTTCGATCAAAGGTTTGATTCAATACAATAAGAGTTTCGAGTAGTGTTCTATACTGTCACTTTTACCTTCGACGAGGAACACAGTTGAGGAGGAGAAGAAGAAGAAACTGTAGTAGCAATAACAGTTTAAACTTGAGATTTACTATTCAACAAATAAAGAAGAAGAAGAAGAAAGAACTTCAAAAACAGAGTTTGTCATCCCTATCAATGCTTCTTGCCCTTCCCTTGAGTATAAATGTAGTCAGTGTGAGCCACCAGTGTTCTCCTCATCAGGCACTCATCCTCCCCAACTTGTTCACAACCTTCCTCTATCTCTTCTGATTCCCCAACCTATCAAAATTTCCAACATCAAATTTATAAATTGTCAAAATAAAACCTTTTTCTTTAGAAGAAGAGGAGAAGAAAAGTAAATAATAAAACTTACTTGCTGCTGGGCATTTGTGGGATCAGCTGGCTCATGCCTTGCTGCTTCAGCAAGAGAGGCGAAGAGGAGAAGAGCAATGAGGAGGAGGAGGAGGGCGGTTGGCTTGGACATTCTCTGATCGAGCGAGTTTATGGAGTTGTTTTGGTGGAAGAGGGAGGAGGAGGAGGCTTTATATAGAGGCAGAATCGAATGAACTCGAATTAAATTGCAAAAAAAAAAAAGAGTAGCTAGTTTGGCAGTGTGTACAAGGTTGATTGCCGACTAGTTTATTTGTTCTATTGCTTTTGCCCTTTCTGTTGTTCATACTCGCAACAGAGGAAACAAAACAGGAATCTTCTACCTTCTTTCTGAAGAAGAAAATTAAAAAAAAAACATTTTCTGTAAGAAAAAAAAGGGAAAGAAAAGAGAAATTGTTGATGCGGAAAATAATTATCCTTTAATTTTGTATCCAACTGGATATGATTCATCTTTCCAAGAATGAAATAAGGTCAAAAATATAAGGCGCCACAAATTAAAAGAAAGATCTTTTCCTACGTATCTAACTTTTAAAATGATTAAATCATGAATCTTATATCTATTTTACATTTCTCTTTTATATCAAGTCGAATGCTACAAATACAGCAATAGTGTAATTTTTTTTTAAAATAAATAGATTTTTTTTTTAAAAACTTATTCATATTAAAAAATATCACTGTTCTTAATATATTATGTCAAATTAATATTTGAGGGTATGAATATAATCAAGAGAACTAGATAAATACATAGAACATGGTTTCATGCAATTCCGAGCTCTATAGGTCGATCAGTCAATTTTAGTTGACTGATAGACCTAGAGAGTTTGGAATTACATAAAACTAAGTCATATATGTTTATCTAGGTCTCTTGATTATATTCATGCCCCCAAATATCAATTTGACACAATATATTGAGTACAGTAATTTTTTGAACACGAATATGTTTCTTAAATCTAATTCGTATTAAAAAATATTGCTCTCAATGTATTGAGCCAAATTTATGTTTGAGTGCATGAATATAATCAAGAGAAGTAGACAAATTCATAAAAATTAATTTAATATCATTTAAAGCTTTCTAGGTCCATCAACCAGTTTTGATCAAATTCTAAGCTCTCTTGGTCCAGTTTTGATTGAATTCCGGTCAAAACGGGCTGATGGACCTAAAGAGCTCAAAATAATATAAAATAAGGTTTTATGTGTTTGTGTAGTTCTCCTGATTATATCCATACTTTCAAACATCAATTTAGCATAATATATTGAGGGCAATATCTTTTTAAAATATGAATAGGTATTTAAAAAAATGTTTATATATTTATAAAAAAAATATACCAGTCGAACATTATCCTGTTGTAGTCGACTAGTGTAAATGAGAGAGGTAAAATGGGTATAGGGTACGTGATTTGATCATTTTCAAAGTTGGATATGTGATTTGAGTATTTATGAAACTTAGCTACATGGTTCGATATAATTTTTTTTTTTAAAAAAAAATCCATCATATATTTCCCCCAAATTCCTCCTTATCTCAGCAATATTGTAGCAACTCCTAAGTAGCTTCTATAACATGTACAAGTTACTGAGTAGATGCTATAACATTATTCTTTATTTCGAATGTTATTGGAGCAACTATGACTAGTTAGTATAATGTGTAGAAGCTATTATCTAGTTGTTACAATATGTAACATCAAATACAATATTGTTATAGTGTTATAGCAGCTACTTAGTTGTTTCTATTATTATTTTAAAGTGATTTTGATTAAGTTTAAATAATTTTGATTAGTAAAAAATATTTTGATATAATAGCGTTCAGAGGTTAGAATTGTGGATTCAAAGTTTTTGGATTTAGAATTTACCTACATACATGTAGAAATTACTTGATAGCTTCTATAATGTAAAAAATTGTCTATTTCACACTTAATCAAACTAAACCCTAAATTTACTTTAAACACATAGTAACTATCGAATAATTTCTATACGTGATAATAGCTACTGAATAATTTATACATATTAAAATAATTTCTACACCTTGTAATAGCTATTTGATAGATGCTATGAGGTCACTGAAATAAGTGATATTTTGAAATAAAATCAGAATTATCTTTTTAGAGTGTGTGTGTGTGTGTGTTAAGGGACGTCCTGTAAATGTGTAATTTTAAATAAAAACAAAGATGGGAACGATTCAACAAGTTGACTTGGTTGAGGCCAAGATTTACATATATAGATTTTGTTTACATGAAGCATTTGGCAAAGGAGTTATATTGGTTGGAGCCAGCTTGGTGATTTAAAGTGCTTCACCTTTTTCCGCAATTAGAGTTTCTTTTTTCTTGGGAAGATTGAAAGCTACAAAAGGAAGGATTCGAAGAATGAAGACTTTGAGCAAGTTTATTCCATTATTTGACAGTGACTTATAGATAAATACTGATTTTTTTTTAGCAAATTTAATCTCCTAAAATATTATATATCAATTGACAATGATATGGCGCTAACAAACACGGATTTGAAGGTCAAAGAATTCAAAATTCTACGCGGTATTCAGAACAAATTAAACAGGTCAAAAAAAAACTCATAGATTAGTGAATATTAATTTGTCTCATTTTCATTGTGTTCTTATTAGTTTAATTTTTTGGATAATAAATCAATATTAATTTTTCTAATTTTCATTATGTTCTTATTAGTTTACATTTTTGGATAATGACTCCATATTATGTTGTTTAGTTTTCATTGCGTTCTTATTAGTTTTCTCCACAACTGAAAATAATAACCTTCAAACCTTAATTTTCTCCTATTAAAGTCTTGTTCCTATCAACGGGAGTACTATATAGATCGCCCTAAGTCATTGAACTTGCTTCCCTATTATCATTTAATTTATATCTAAATAAATTATATCATATTTTATCATTATTAATCAACTTTTCTTTGTTATCTCTTTTTCAATTAATGTGTATATTTATTAATATCTTGAACCATCTAATTATATTGGAGCCCATCCTATCTTAAATGAGTTTCTTGAAAATTTTCCACAATAGGCGCTAATATTCTAGCTTCATTATCCAACATTATCATTTTGTAAAACATATCTTTATACTTTAAAGGTACTTTACATTTACAAGGAACACTTCACACTTATGTCGTCCGATCATTTCAATTATTCTTCTTGAATAACATGCAAAATATCTCTATCAACCTTTTATCCTTTTGTAAAAATGATTTTAGACAATATCCAACCGAGCACCAAAGCACTATATTTAGTGTCAAGGCCACACCAAATTTACTCCAACCCAGCACTATTTTTCTGCACCAAATAATGATTATAAATATGAAAAATTAAAAATTAATTTTAAATATAATAATTATCATAAAAATAAATATTAAATTAATATGTATATCGATAATTAAATTATGAATATATGAATAAGAATAAATAGAATATTCTAAAGAATATTCCTTTTTGGTGTGAAATGGTGTGAATGGGTTGGAGCTGAAATAGTGTTTGGTGCTGGAATTGCACCATTTTAGTGCGAAAATGACACTAAATTTGGTGCTATGGGTTGGAGATGGTCTTAGATACTTAAAAATTTTTAATTATAGTTAACTTCTTTGTTTATGAAGGATTTTGTTTAAATTGCATCTCTATTTATGCATTTATGAAGGAGAGCATTAGTGCAACATTAATATTGTTGCCGTATGATCTAAAGGTTAATTACGGGTTCAAGTGCACCAAACGGCCCTTTACTATTTAATTAGATGAGATAAGTGTTTTCATATCCATAAACTGGCTAGCATCTTGGTTGTCTGACCTCACCTGCGCTAGGGCAAATTAAATGCCCCATGATTTATCTCTTTTCAGAGTGTGTGAAGCTATCCTGGAAGAACTGCTAAGGTGACAATTTCATCTTTGCTACAATAAACCAGTATCCTAACTGTGAAGGAACTACTAATCCACTTCAAAGTGTTTCATGACCCCCTAAAGCATCTAATGATGGCACAAATAAACACAAAGCTCATAAGTTTAACCTCTCAACAACATGAACATGATGGTGACTCAATCCATTACATCTTAAAAACCGGAGAAGAAGAAATTTGATTCTCCTGATCAACTATGGTATGATGTATCCTGGTGGTTACTGCAAAAGCCAAAAGCATGAAAAAGAAAGCAAAACCAGTACCAAAACTGACATGTACAGATTCCCTCACTAGCCTACTCTCCCTATCAGTTTTCTTTCACTTAACTATTCGAACACTTTTACTTATTCTGCTTCTTCTTCTTCTTCCTCCTCATTCTTGTTTCTTCCACTTGGAAGATGAGAGGCCCTGGAAGGCCCCTCTCTGAGCTGTTGCAAGAGCAGCAAGAGCCATTTGTGTTAGACGTTTACCTGGCTGAGAGAGGCCATTACTGCTCAGAGAGGCTTCTTCTCCTTGCATCCAATAAGTCTTCCTCTTGCACATTTTGCTGCCATGGTAATGCATCAAAGAAGCTGCACTTCTTTACCAGCCATGGCTTCATCAAATGTTGGAAGAATGCCTTCACCTCGTGTCACAAAACTCCTAACCACCACCACCACCATCATCATCATCATCATAGCAATTACAGTGTTGATCACTGTAAGCTAGCTGTTGAGCTCTCCTTTTTCTATTCTAAAGACTCTATAGTAAGTAATATTTCAGTTTCTTGTTTCAGATGATGCTGAGGTTGTTCTTAGCTTGCCAAGGAAATTTCTCAGCATCTTCAATGAGATTCTTGAGGCTGCTTACACCCCTGCATTTCATCAGCTCATCGGATCTAAAAGAAGAGCTGTAACCAAGAAAAGCATTCATGAGAAGTTACTCTTAGTGGAGAGGCAGCAGAGACATTTAACATGCAAGAAAAGGCATTTGGTGATCTCTTCAGAATTTTCATGTCTCAGTAATTTGGAGTGGAGTGGACTGCAATCTGATCAGGTTGGAGAGGTTGGAATGGAGATAGGAGCTGCACTTTTGGAAGACATCAAAGAGGAAACAATCTTAGACATGATAGGTCCTTATCACTTCAGAACTTTAACGAGTTCATGGCCATTGTTGTAGTAAATTTGAGTTGTCCTGTTCATTATTATTCAGCTCAGGAAGTATAGTGCCTGTCTCATGTAAAAGTTGTAACTGGCACTCCATCGAGAGTAGAAGGACCGCAACAACTTCCAAAAAACAATTTCATATTTTGATCACACTGGTGATCAGATTAATTTTCTCTTCCAACATCGAAGACATAAAGAAACAAAAATGTGGTTGGATTCAGGGAGAAGACAAAGTGAAGACTGTAAGCATCTTCATACAGTTTCCTTTCTATCTCGGTCCCAACAGTTCAGTTTCAATTCACGAGTGTACTGTTTGTTTTTTGGCGCCAATTGTCCAATTTAAGCCGATTAACACTCGGTGACTGGCTATGGAAGTTTTCTACTAGTACCAAAATAAATCAGAAAGTATTGGCAACAAGCACTCTCTTAAAAAAAAAAATTATTTGTTAATTTACTAAAATTGAAACTCGATCTTAAAATGACTAAAAATTTGAAAGAGCATCATGCCACTGCACTATTGCCCGAGGCTGCTTATTACTCATTTGGTGCGCTATCAGGTTGTTGGAAAAAAAAAAAAAAAAAAAAAAAAAAAAAACAAACAAACAAAACTGTTTTATGTGACTTTTAGTAATACATACCCTATTTTTATCAAATCACATATCTCTTTTTAACAATACTCTCCATTTGTAGTCAATAATATCTAAGTTTTAAAATTTTTAATATGGTCAAGAGAGTTCCAGGAACACATGTTGATGTTGATACTGAGTGAATATGATATGCATAAGTCTAACAGTGACTTGTGTTAAAATTAGATAAAACTAACTCACTTTTAAAAATTCTATAATATGTTATCTAAGACGTGGAATTAATTTTTGAAGGCATAATAAGACTCAGGAGGTTCCTAGCATTACATTAGTTCTAGTTTGGATTGATTCTGATGTTCCTAAGGTCATTAATGAGTTTCAGCTAAAACTCAATTATGGTTATATAATATTCTTATTTTAAAATTTTAAACATGAAGTCAGGAGAGTTCAAGGAATACATTGATGTCATTATTAAGTAAATATAATATGCCTAAATTCAATAGTAGGTTTGTGTCAAATTAGATAAAATTGTCTAAATTTCAGAAACTCATAACATATTATCTAAGCTATGAAATTAAAGTTTGAGGGCATAGTGAGACTCAGGAGGCTCCTAGAAATGGATTAGTTTTGGTTTAGATTGATTCTGATATTCCTAAAGTTTTGAGTGGATTTGGTCGAAACTTATTGATGGTTGTGCAATTGTTGAGATTTTAAGATTTTAAACATGAGTCAAGAGAATCCACGAAAAATGTGTGTTATTATTGAGTAAATATGGTATGTAGTGAATTTGTGTCAAATTTACTTAAAGTTGTATAAATTTTAAAAACTCACAATAATCTATCTAGGATGTGAAACTAATGTTAGAGGGCATGGTGAGACTCATGAGATTATTAGGAGTGCATTGAGTTTTCATCAAAACCTACTGATGGTCATATAATATCTAAATTTTAAAAATTTGATCATGGTTAGAGTCAAGAGAGTCTCAAGAACACATTGACGGTGTTGTTGACTGAATATGATATGCCTAAATTTAACAGTGGATTTGTATCAAATTTACTCTAAGTTGTATAAATTTTTAAAACTCAAAACAGTTTGGTAGAGTATGAAAAAATCAAGGTTCAATGGCATGGTGAGACTCGTATAGTTTTTTAGGAGTACATTAGTCCTAGTTTGAGTTGATTTAAATATGACTAACATATTATTAACTTTTGACCAAAACTCACTAAAGACTTTGGACTTACAAGATTTAATCCAAATCAAGATCATTATATTCTTGGACTCTCCCTAGGTGTAACTATACAATTCAATTCTTGATTCCACCTTATAATTAATCACTAGATTTTTAAAATAAATAATTTTTTTAAAGAAAAAAAATAGTATTTTCATTATAGTAAAAGATGATTATACTCACTCAGATACCTTTTATAGTCCCTCCTAAAATTATAAGAAGAGATATAAATAATGACCGCTTATAGTCAACCACCAAAATCTTATAAAGTTAGTTATTTTTCTAGATTTCAAATCTTATATAGTCGATCAGAAAAATATGATGAGTTATTTAAATATTAATAAAAGTATAATGCCCCATAAACATGATGACAGTGATTGACTTCAAAAAAGATGTATCCAGTAGTTAAACATTGTAATCTATTTTTGAGCACTATTTCTCGAAAGAAACCACTCAATGTTGCATTAAGAAAGATATATGCAGATGATGGTGCGATCGATACTTAGGCAATCAGAAATGCACTTGTATAGAGACAGAGACAGAGACCTGAGATATGCTTCTTACCTCTACTTGTTCTTAGAGCTGCTCTATCCGACCATTCTGTCATGAACAAAGTAGTACTTTCATCACACAGTAATTGTGGCATCACCACCTTCATTGAAACTAGTTGCATGATCTGAGATGCCTTCATATTGACATAGTTTAGGCTGTAGGGAGATAATACTTGTGAAGATATTAATTGATTCATGTGAGCATTCTCAAGCATTAGATAGCACAAAGCAAAGAGGCAATTGAAAATATTTTTCGAATTGAAACAGTGGAGTGGAGAACAAGATGAGTGAACAAATTAACTAACATTAAGCCAACTGCGAAAATTACTGTCATTACAAAGAAAATGCAATTCAGTTCCCAAGCATATAGAAAATAAAACATTATCAACTGAAGATTCAGAAAAGACCAGGCAACTAAAGCTTGTACAGGAACAAAACAAATATATAGACTAGCATATCAATTAAGATTCACATAGTTTCATGTTCTTGATTAGCTAAGTCAGCACTGGTTTAACAAACTTGTCCATAGCTCTTTTTTTTTTCGGTTGAAATTCTCATGATACTGTCGACACAGATTTCAGAGTGGAGGGATTGTTGGAGCATCAACAAGGGTTGAGTTATTCAGGTCATTGCAGTGGCTGCTTGTACCCTCATGAAGCATGCGGTTCTCTGCCCTCGGGCTGCTTCCCGTGCTGCTACATAATGATGCTAATGAAGTTTTCTGCAGTACACCAGTTGGTGAGAACTCCATCCGACTTCTTGAATCCCAGTCATCTGCCAAGAGATTTAGAGATGTAAAAGAGTTCTTGCTTTGATCCTTGGGTGTGCTACTGGTGCTGTTCAGCACCTCTCCTAAGGGTCCAGATATGGAAGACTCCCAGGAGAGAGGTCTCCAATTCATCTGCCTTTGGCATGCATTGGTTAGAACTCCCATGCCTAAACCCATATGGACACGATCATATCCGTATTCTCTCGACAACTTAAGTGGTGAAAGTGCTAGTATGTCATGGTTAGATGAGGTGGTGGACGAGAAGTCAGAACAAGATATTGGATTGGAGATGGAGAGTTGGGTTCTATCTGACTGTGTTTCTTCAACTCCAGGCCAGGTGGCGGTCAGATCGTTGGACTGGACTTTGGGGCAGTCATCAAAGAAGTGCCTAAGGGGGTTGGACTGATCATGGTGATTGAGCTTGGGGGAGGGAATCAAACTGGCACTATCAGATAAAGAGTTCCATGAGGAATTCAAAACTGAATCGTTGGCAAAGGCACCCAACTCAGCACTGGAAGAGGTTCCATCAAAGGGTGTGTGTGGCTTTGAGATCGGATAGAAGTTACTCTGAGGTCTTTGGCAAACAAGACTTGGCACAGTGAGGCTTTTCAGATTCTGAGCATAATTATTTTGATCTTCATTGTTCACCGGCATCCTACAGATCCGTACATAGATCAGCATTACAAATACAAAAGCAAAGATTTAATTTAAAGATCCATCATTTGACAAATGAAAGATGTAGAGATAACAGATACAAAGTTGTCAGCTCTATATATAGTACTAGAATAATATAATAGAGACAATTCATCCTTTCATCCAAGAAAATTTTCTGAAATATTTGCAGCTAAATGTAGGCTGTTGAGGATTTCAATTTAGTACAGTCGGGAGAATCAAAATAAACTTTTATCATCAAAAACAAAGTACCCTAATACAAGTTTATGGAACAATGTAAAGAAAGAAGAATGATTTATGTCAGTTTCGAACAGAACAATTTTTAAAGCTAAATTTCTTTCTTCTCAAACACACTATTCTTATAAGAGGAAAATCTAAGTAATCTCTAGTATCATAATCTAATCTTTACTTATTACTTAGTTCTCAAACTTTTATTTGTTTCTGTTGGACGGCTTTAAGAGATATTGGTGTGAAATTTCTTCTCCGGTGGAAGCAAAAGGAAAATTCTGGAAAAGAATTCTCTAACCCTTTCTTCCTTCGCTCCATTTCCATACAAAAAAAGAGGGCATCAAAGTTTCTTTTTCCAGAATTGTTTCCTTCCTCAGTTGTGTGTACTCTGTTCCCCTATGTTAAATGAATCAATCCCTTTACCGAAAGTTTTATAGTGTTGCTTAGATATTTATGCATCTTACAGATCACATTCATAAACCCTGCCAATCAACTTCAATGTGCTTTACTTCAACTGTTTTTATACATATTCCTTACTGAAGGCATCAATTTACTAACTTTACCAACAAATGCATAACATCAAACAATTATTGAAGCTATATACTGAAAATCAAAACCGAACCAAATCACTAGTGTTGACTTACCCATTGTACTGCACAGGATCTTTGATGTTAGACTGCAAACTTTTACTCAGCTGCTGCGCAGCCGTGAGGGCACCAGAAGAAGCACCACCATCAGGAAGAGCGAAAGCCTGTTGGGAAGAGGCAGCTATGGGGGTTGTTTTGGCGGCATGGCCACTCTGACCTTCCACATGCTTTCTTGAACGATGGCGGCCCCTGTTCATGTGTCGCTCGCAGTACTTCTTGTCAGCAACTGCATCCCTGGAGCATCGCCATTTCTTCCCGTCGGTCCGACGGCATCTACCTGGCTCTGGGTCGGCATTCCCAGAATAGAATGACCCCCACCCCACTGCAGCAACCAGAAAGACAGCACAACATACCACCAATTTAGTCTCTAATGGTCGTCAGAAGAGATTTCAGATTTTAACACTTTAAACGCAGCAAGATCATGAAACGTTATGGTGTTTAAATATACTTTTAATTTCTTTTTCCATAAAGCTCAACCTTTGATTTTGATCATAAAATTCAGCAATGAAAAAAGAGGGGAAAAGGAAAAGGAGGGGGAAAAAAAGGAGAAAGGACCTTCTCAAAGTACATTTAATATGGCAAAGTTTGAATCTTGAGATGCATTAAGATGAGGAATCAAAATAATGCTGAAAAGATTAGATTTTGCAAATCTATCTACCAAAACGAGCATCTTCAGCTTACATGCCACTGAATAAAGATGTCGGAAAGCAAATGAAGATTCTGAAAAGATAATATTCCACGCGAAGCTGGAAAACCAAGGATCAAAGCTATGATATGGCGACAAATCTGTTCTTGAGATAACAATGTTTCTTCTTTTTGCTAGAGAGAAAAGTTCAACAAGCACCTGAGCCAAAGGATCCAGCTGACAGAGGAGAGAACCAGGAAGAAGCACCTAGACTTCGCCGGAGGGGAGCGAGCAGAGTGGCTGGAATGGGCACATTTGCAAGGAGGTACTTGTAGATCAATGCCTGGTGTTCCAGCTCCAGCCACTGAGAAGGTGTAAAGGGTCCCCTTACCCTCGCCAGAACGCTTTGCGAGTTGCCATTAGAACTTGCTGATAACAAGCCTGAGATAGAGATCCAAGAAATGCACATCAGAGATAGCGAGAGATCACATCGTGCCGCATAAAATGTCAAAAATGTAATCTTTTTAGCGACAATATCTTTTCGAGAGGAGAAGTATCAGAGAAAGCAACTGAGAACGATTCGTGTGCTCTTTCTCCGTCTCGACACTGTTTAAAGCTTTCTTTTACCGCAAGAAAGAATCTAAACCCCTAAAAATCAGACCAGGGACGATAAGACCTAACCGAGAAGCGGAAAGAGAAAGGAAACAACTTTTTTTTGACAAGACTCAAACATCGGCCCCGTTACCAAAAAGACCCTCCTCCAATCAATGCTGGAATCAAATAGACAACCTAACTAGCTCCAAAATCCCTAATCTCAAACCCCCCAAAAAACGAAAACCACCACGGCACAAAACCTTATCGACAGCGCCGCCCTAGCATGGGTTACCTACCTGCATTTCCCCTGAGGTAGCACTGCGCGGAGGAAGAGGTCACGGAGGGGCGGTTGTAGTAAGCCAAGGTCGCATCAGTCACCATCTCGCTCTTGGATGCTGAAGAGAAGCTGAGCATTTGCTCGCCGTCAGGGAACAGGGGATGGGTTTCGGATCTGAGGAGGAAAGGAACCGCCTTTGCGGGTGCTGCGGTCAATGCATCGGACCTCGCCACCTTGGGCGATCTCCAATCGTACTCTTCGGACTCAGCGGACCCTCTGTCGTGCTTCTGCAGCACGGATCCGAAGGGACCTCTCTGGTTACTGACAGCAGAGGCTGAGGACGAGAATAGGCCACCAGTACCATTACCACCGCCACTAGCAGCAGCAGCAGCAGCTTCAGAAGAGTCTCCAGCTAAGGCGTCCATGTCGAAGTCAAAGGTCGGCTCCGGCGCTTCTACTAGATAAGATCGAGTAGGGAGGCGGTGAGTTCGTGTGAGAAGGAGGAAGAAGAGGAGGGGGAAAAAGGAAGCATTTTTGCAGGCGAAGGGAAGGGAGACAGTGTGGCTGTGTTCTTATAGAGCGAGAAAAAACAGGTGGTTTTTCTTTTTTAAGAAATTGTAGGAGTAAATAGTAATGTTACATAATTGGTGATCAGTTTTCTTTTTAAAAATAATAATAGCAATGATTAAAATAATGAGATATTTGTGGCGTTTACATGTGCTCGCATCAAACTAATTTTACTTATTAAGAAAAAAATGATATTAATTATTTATGTCGATATAAGTACAATAAAAAAAATTGCAAAAACATTAAACCTTTCCTTATTTTATCTTCCTTTATAGTCATTTTTTATTTCGATAAAATTTTATAATAATTAGTGAATCAAAAAGTAATGTAACTACTTAAAACCAAAAGTAATTGCACTACGACAATTTAATTGGGTAGGAGTGGTCCCCCCCACTCACGTGTTCTTCCACTCTCTTTGATTTGTTCTCTATGTCTTTGATTCTTAATTGGTCAAATTAATCATATTTAATGACTAAATTAGTTTAATTTAATCCTCCTGCCTTTTTTTTATAAGAAAAGCACTGATAAGATTTTTATATTACATCTCGTTTCACTTAAAAAAATATTTATAATATTCAAAATTACAAGTGTCATTTAAAAAAATAGTAAATTTAAATTAATTAATTATGTATTGATTCAGTCTAGCCGCGTTTCTAATCTCTCTCCTCTCACGTCACGTGCATGAGCACGGTGTGTGTCCTAACATGCTATTGAAAAATAATTCTTCCGCTTTCTAATTAATTTAACAGCTGATTATAAATTGATCGTATAATTAGAGATAAATTAGGAAAGGCATAGCATAATTATTTTATTTTTATTTTTTTTTTATTTTAAAATTTTCTCTCTTGCTACAATGAGCACGGTGTGTGTTGATTAGAGTGAGTTTGTCATGCTTTTGGTGTTTCTTCTCAATTTGACCAAAAATATTAAAATTATTTTGTTCGTATTCGCATTAACGCTATGATTATTTCTAGCAAACGAATAAAAAAAGGTGGAAAAATATTCGGCAATTTAGTAAGAGTACATTTAAAATTACAAAATTTGTAAAAAAACAGAATTAATTTTTACATTTATCACAAAAAAACATTCTTATTATTCATTTTACTTCCCGCCTATCACAAATTTCAAAAAAAAATAAAATTATGATAATATTGTATTTCAAAAATTAATTAATTAATATATTATTGATTTTTAAAAATCAACATGACGTTTATTTTCATGTATATAAATTTTAAAATATCTAGTTAGCTAGAGGAATAAAATGAGAAATAAATATATCTTTTAAAATTTTCATAATTCTGAGTGCATCTTTTGTCAATTGTTAAAAAATATTAATTGAATGTATATTTTTTTTATAATCTTTTATCTAATTTTTCAAACCAATTAATTAAAATTAACTGATTTAATCCATAAAAATTTTTCATCAATCATCAGAACAAATCAAAAATTGTTAATAGAAATTCACCTACTTTGGTCACTATTTTTAAATCAAGTTTTTTTTTAAAAAAAAAATCTCTATAATATACAATAGCTGAAATTTAAATTTTAAATACCTTAATTATGCTAAGCGCATTAATTCTATGTTTACATTGACGGAAGGAAACGGAATCAGTAAAATTTGCTTAGGTTCTCAACTTATATCGTACATTAGTACTTTATCTTTTTATATATATTTTATTATTTTATTATTTACTGGTGGATGTCCTCCCGTCCACATGCTCAATTGACACAGAAGGAGAAAAAAGGAGAGGAGGAGAAAATGGGGACGGAAAAGTGGAGGGAATCCGACACCATCTCATGACAGGGACGTCTCATAAAATCATCGGGGGCGTTTCTGAATAAAGTAAAAGTAAACCCGGTTATGTTTACTTTTACACCCTTATGTATTTCGCATATTACCGAATTCCTTCGGCCCTCGTTGCGGATCGACATGGACGATTCTGCCTAACGATCATAAATATAAAACAATGCCGACCGGAATATTCGAATATATAATACAGATACAATTACGTTTTAAATTTGAATAACTGACAGGGACTAAAGTGGAAAAAAATAAAACTGAAATTACTACAAATCGAGAGAGGACTTCGCCTCCTCGTGGCCGACATGTGGTGGACCCCGCCTCGGCCGCAATTAGTCTTCTCACACGTCAGCGGCGCACCGCTTTGCAGTCGGAAGTTTTAAAATTTTAGTACGTAATTTTGAGTTTTCAATAAAATCATTTTAATTATTTTTTTAATCTCTAATAAATAAACAATTTACTCGTGAATAATATTAATTTATATTATCCATTTCTATGTCGTATATTGAAGACCACAATCTTTTACTTATTCTATTCTTTTTTTTTTAATAATAGAAGTTAGTTTAAAAAATAATGATTAATTTATTGAGGACGAAACACAATGTTTCGTAGGGTTCCACAAATTACACAATTTCCAAGCATTGTGTCCCTGATCATATTATAGGCATTAAATTTTAAAACATAATATAAAATTAAATATATTTAGATAATTACTAAACAGTTAGTCCATAGTAGAGCGGTAAATGCCCTATTTCTTTTGCCACATAGTAGAGCGGTAAATGAATTAAAAATTCATGAACAAATTTAGTATTCGACTTGGTAAGAGTTTATTTATGTTCGTTCAATATACATAAAATCAATTAAATAAATAAGTTTGAACATCTTGTTAAATTAAACAAATAAGCTTGAACATTATATGTTCAGCTCGTTAATATTAGTGAACAACATTCAAGGACAGCGTTCATTATGAACAATATTTATTAATACAATTATTATCAACCTACTAAATAAACAAAATAAAATAAAATAAATAAATAATTTTGAATTATCAAACTCAATAACCAATCAAACAAACAAAAGTTTCAAACAATTAAACAAGCTTGAATTGAAAGTTCGATAATATCTAAATGAATAAAACTCGAACCAAGCTCAAGTTAAGCTTCAATTGAAAGCTCGATAACATCGAAACAGACCAAGCTTCAAACAAGCTCAAGTTCATAAAATAAAAAACCAACCCAAGCTTGAACAACCATTTTAAAGGTTTGATTCATTTTAGGCTCGGCTCGATTCGGTTATCTTATCAAACAAGGTTGAACATCCTAAAATTCAGTTCAGCTTGATTCGTTTACAGCCCTAGTCAATAGTAAAATTTAAAAATTTTATGACAAATGATTGGATTTATACTTGAAATAAATTAGTTAATTACTTTCATTCACAATTGTAAATTATTGTTATTATTATTGTTAATACAGAGTAATCTCTAGACATTTCGAGATCCAAACGAAAAATATATATAAAAAAAATACAGATAAATATAATAAAATAACCAAAAGAGAACAAAAGAGAAGTCTTGCTCGGCATAGTTCACACATTCCTAGTAACACAATGAAAGATTCCACACGCCTTCGTGCCTTGAAATGCTCATATCAAACTATCCTAATGGACAGCTATGACATAGTATTACTTATTTATTAATAATAGATATTTATATTTTTTTGATAAAAAATTATAATTGTTTGTGTCATCAAAATTTCACCTCTCTTTTAAAAATTATCAAAACAAACTCTACGTATAATTTACTATTCAAAATGTTATTTTATACTATAATTTTATCAAAATTATACAAAACTTAAAAGGATATTCTTTTTTAGCACTCTTATTTATTAAAAAAAGGTGTCCCATCTAACCTATCTACATTTTACTTTTCAAAATTATTTTTATTTTTAAAATAATAACTAATGCACAATTATAGTAACTACTATCCTTTTATAACTACACAATTATAGCATCTATAATTTTTGGTTTTTACCAAGAGGTACTTTTTGGATATTATATTTACTCAAAGATATATACTACTTTTAAATTTACCAAAGGCATAGAAAACATTATAAAATTCCCCTTTTACCCCTCCCGCCACTAAAGTCCCATCTATACAGCCCACGTTGAGACTGATAGTCATATCAAGCCCAATGTGGACATGATAAAATATCAGTCCAACATTAGGCCTGATATTTTAAAATATCAGATCCAATGTGGACCTGATAAAATATTAAGATGGTGTTGGACCTGATATTTTATCATATCAGGCCCAACATCGGCTGTTGGTGGAAGAGATAAAAGAGAAATTTTATATTTTTTTTCTAGACCTTCGGTAAATTTAGAAATAATGTACGTCTCTTGTTAAATACAATATCTAAAAGACACCTTTTGATAAAAACCTGTTATACAAAACTTAAAAGTATATTCTTTTTTTAGCATTCTTATTTATTACAAAGGTGTCCCATCTAACCTATCTACATTTTACTTTTCAAAACTATTTTTATTTTTAAAATCATAACTGCTACACAATTATAGTAACTATTATCCTTTTATAACTACACAATTATAGCATCATTTCATAACTATCATAATATAATACTTACTAATATTAATAACCAATGTTGATAAGTGTTGACCAAAAATTTAGCGTCTATATTACAAGAACTATATATTGTAGTTACTATAACACAACATGAGTGTTGATCAGAGTTAAAATATTTTTATGACATAATAATCAACTTTATCATAAAATATATGAAGTGTCCATATATATAACAGCTATGAACTCTAGTCATTATAATATAGTTTATTTGTATTAATCAAAGTTAAAGTGTGATAGCGATTATAAACTCATAGTTATTACCTGTAATAATAAAAAAGTTTTTTTTTATTCTTTCCCAAACTACTGCTCCATCTTAAAGATAAAAGACTCAGACAATTTTAATCATTATTTTAAAATAATTTGGTAAAATTTACAAAAGGTAAAACTTTGGGGCCATCATAAAAAACATTATGTTGGATTTGAAATCCGACAGGATTAGTCAATAAACGAATCGAAGA
>JBAMIE010000118.1:873893-888642 GCA_037177295.1 Kaempferia parviflora
GTCGGTCATGGTTGACAAAATAGGTTTAATTAAAGTCTATTAGAGTCTTCAAAGCTCTCGTGTGATCTACGTATTGTGATCAAGATTGTGGTGAGGTTTCTCCACCAAAAAGGAGACTTTGAGCTAGCCAGAGTTTACCGGGGAATCATCCACCGACGGATCAGGATCGTCCACCTTACGGATAGCCGTGGAGTAGGAGTAAGTTATCTTCAAACCATGTTACATGAACGTATTAGGTTTGTTGTATTTATTTTTGTGTTTAGGTTTAGTTTTCCTTTATTTATTTGATATTTCCACTGCGCTAACAAGTGTAGGAAGCGGTCTGGGTGGATCGGTGTATTCACCCCCTCTAGCCAGCATTAAAGTCCCAACCAGATACATGTAGGTGATCTGATTACAAAATGAAATAACCACAAAAATATTATAATTTTTTACAATATTCGGCAAATATAGTTCTTGAAGAAAGGGTTTAAGCATTATTAATAAGAAATAACTTCTAGTATAATTTTTCACATGCATTATTAATAAGAAATAACTTTTAGGTTGGGTCATGAATGCTTTAGGGCCGAATTCCTCCTATCTTTTTTGTTTTTTGGGTTTTGTTTTTTTTTTTTGTTTTTTTAGAGTGACATGTATTAATTATACCTAAAAGTTTGGATACGGTGTCTGGTATGCTTGAAGGAATTTATTTATTTCTTCATTTCTAATTTTTTAAGTAAATCCTACTAGAAAATAAGGCTTTAGTCTAAACATTTATTTGTAAAAATTATTTTTCATCTCTAAATAAAGTTTAAGATGGAATATTTCATCTCTAAAATCGCTTATCGAAGGCCCGTAGTTAATTTTATTATTGTCCTACCGTGAGTGAGTGAATTGAAATGTCTATCTTTAAATATTATATTATATCAAAAGGTAAAAATTTTAGTGCTACTTTGAGATGAGCTGCTCTAACCTCTAACATGATTTTTTATTCTTCTTATTTCCCATTAGCTATTAAAAAAATAAAAAATAATAATTATTAAATATTTTTTAATTTTATCAAATTTTATTAAAATTCTAAAATATAAAATAAATAAATTTAAGGGATAATCTAGTTAAATTTTAAATAAAATTGAATTATCTAAGATCACCAATGACTAAGGAGGTCATTCAAAATGAACAATATTAATCTGATCAAAAATTTTAAAGTCATCAATGCGTATGAGGTCGAAATGAAATAATTATTTTTTTATTTATCTTGCTTCGATTTAATACGACTTTATTGAAATTTTTTTTAAAAAATTATTTTTGGAAAAGAAACGTGCCCTTTGATAAAATTTCAGTACGTAAACATTTTTGATAAAAAAAAGTTTCATTAAAGATGTCTCATTTAAAAAAAATATTAAAAAATTATCTTTATCCTAGCACTATTATAAATTTTTTAATTAAGATTACTTTTATTTAATTATTAAATAATCATAGCTATAATCATTTTAATATTGATCATGAATATTAATTAAAAGCACATGAGGTCCAGAGGTCGAATCTGGACGTGCCCAAGCATATACCTCTCCTATGTCTTGACCATTTACACTTATGACTAGTAGTCACCCGTAATTTACCTCCTCCGTATTGGCTCTGGGACGGATTGGCGGGGGCACTGGGGGCGAGTGATTCATCTTTTCCACATGAATATTAATTAAAAGGTTCCTTGGGGCACAAACCATCGGAAGCTTGCCACATGAGGGTTAGAGGTCGAATCTCGGTACACCTGCATCTGTGATTTACCTCTTCCGTATTGGCTCTTGGACGGATCGGCGGCGCCGGTTAATTATTTAAACTTGATCACATACTATTAAATAAAATACAAAAATTAAAATAGTTTTAAGTACATGGTATAATTTTTTCCAATGTCTTTTCAGCTCCCTTACTTGTCCGACACCACGACAAAAAATGAATAATACCCGTTAAATAAATTATATTGAGCCAAATTTATTTTCTTTTCTACAAATTTAAACACAGGGAAATGTATTTATTTATTGATCATTTATTGTATTTCTGTATGAATACATTTCGTTCCAAAATATTTTTTAATTAATTTTACAATTGTCAAAATGCTACAGTCCTTTTTGGTTTTCAATTATTAATATCATCAATTTATTTAATAAAATAATACGTATTATTGTGAAACAATAAAAATTTAGAGAATTTAAAATAAAATAAAGAGAGATAAACGGAGAGATTGTTCTAGGGAAAGCGGGAAAACAACTGGCAGTTGGCCGTTTGCCATTTTGAGATCTGGCCACAGTGACAAGGAGGGAAAATTAACCGAGACAGATTCAGCAATTTCCACTTATGTCCCAAGTCTGTCCAACTTTTTCAATTTGAACCTTAAGTTATAAATTATTTTAAAAAACTTTAAAGGTATTCTTATTAAATATAAAGACAAAATAATTTTTTGATTGTATTGTTTTCATAATATTAAATTTAAGGGGTAAATTGCAACGATTGAAAGATAAAATCTAGTTATTAGAAAGGAAGACCAATAAAATTGCGTTTAGAATTTTAGACTTGAACGTCAAAAAAAAAAAAAAATGGAGGAGCATGTTTTAAAATACAATAAACTTTTGAGCAAGATGAAAACATTCGACAAATTCCAGAAGGCGGAGCAAAGTTGGTGAAGGTAAGAGCGAAGGACGATATCGTCACTGCACTTCTATTATATAGGGAGAAGAAACTGCAATGGCGGATCAGAGAGGCTTCTCTTCTAGGGGATAAGGCAATGGCGGATCAATTCCTCCTGGGCATCGTCACGGCTTCGGTCCTAGTGTTTCTTCTCCTGGTAAGATTTCGGGGATGCAGACGGAAGGCTCATCTGGCTCCGGGAAACCGGAGTTCCTGTTCTATTCGAGCTGGGAAGGGTGGCACTGGCACTGGCACTGACGTTATCGTCGTCGGCGCCGGAGTGGCAGGCTCTGCCCTAGCGTACACGCTTGGAAAGGTGAGACGTTTCTTTGCTTCTCTCTTCCATTTTAGGGATTTTTTGTTTGTTTGAAATTTTTCCATACCCAGAACCAACAGGAAATGGGAGCGATTTCCCTATCTTTCTTCCTCTTTAAAGAAACTTTTAGCCTTTTGTGTGACGCCTCGTTTTTAAGTCGATTTCTTTTGCCTAAAATCTTTTGTTTTTTCTATGAGAAGGATCATTGCTTGATGTTTTGGGAATTGGTTCTGATTGTCTATGTTTCTCCTCCACCATTTCTCCCTTTGAGCGAGAAGTTGTACCCGTTGAGATCGTTTATACTGTAGAGAACTATACTTCGGAGGGAAAAATAGAATTTTGTGAAGAAAATCTACTTCTACTTCTTAGTAGATCGTGATAATACTGTCGGTGTGGAATCATATTTTCGGGTTTGTCGCAACTTTCACAGAAACTTCGGATTCGTCAATCTCTTCACAATGTTACGAAGAAACTACAAATTTATATGTCTGAAAACAACCTTATATCATATAGTGGTTTTAGTGAGTCAATATTAAATGTATAGAAACCAGTAGTCTCGTAGTTATGAATCATTTGACCTCTTAACAGGATGGTAGACGTGTACATCTAATCGAGAGAGATTTGTCTGAACCTGACAGAATTGTTGGTGAAGTTTTGCTTCCTGGAGGGTACCTAAACTTGCTAGAGCTGGGTCTGGAAGGTAAGCAATCAAGTCAAGTTGATTATTGCTGAATGAATTTCAACGATTAGCTGCATGCTCTCACATCCTTATGATTATCATCAACATCGAAAAGTCCCATTTTGTTCATCCTGTCTGCATTCTCACCTTCATTTAGATGAAATGACTAATTTCGCAATGCATGTTTTGAACAATATATTTCTCATATCTTCCCGGTATTTGCGCCAGACTGTGTTGATGAAATCGATGCTCAACGAACCGTCGGTTTTGCCCTTTACAAAGATGGGAAAAGCACCAGGCTCCCATTCCCCTTAGAGAAACATCGTGAAGATGTTGCCGGGAGGAGCTTTCATAATGGGCGTTTCGTCCAAAGATTGCGAGAGAAAGCAATTTCCTTGCATAAGTAAATTCTATTCCATTTGTAGAGACTTTTGAATATCTGTTAATTCATGCAGTAAGTATAATTTATTAGAGTATCACTTTTGACATCGATAGATGATGAATCTTTCTTCCAGTGTTCAACTGGAGCAGGGAACAGTCACGTCCTTGATTGAAGAAAATGGAACAGTTGAGGGAGTAGTTTACAAGACTAATTCTGGAGAAGAGCAGCGCAAAGCTTTTGCACCACTTACAATTGTATGTGACGGTGCCTTCTCAAATTTGAGACGAACACTCTGCTCTCCAAAGGTAAAAATAATAATAATAAGAAGAAGAAGAAGACCCAAAGTTCTTCCCTTTGTTCTTTCCAATTAGTATATTGATTTATTATCATGCTACTTCTTTACAGCTTTCATTGATATGATCATTCTAACAATTTATTTATTTATTTTCTTAGGTGTATGTGCCTTCTTCCTTGGTAGGTATGGTTCTTGAAAAATGTCAGCTTCCATTTCCCAATCACGGCCATATGATCTTAGGAGACCCTTCAGTAATATTTTTTTACCCAATAAGTAGCACTGAGGTTCGTTGTTTTGTCGATGTGCCTGGAAACAAGATACCGTCTGTTGCTACTGGTGAAATGGCAAATTTCCTGAAGACTGCTGTGGCCCCTCAGGTACTTCAGATTTACATGAAATGCGTTACTCCCTAACCGTAATTCTTGTAAAAAAAAACACATGATTTGATCGAAAACTCGGTATCAATCAATTCAGGTTCCAGCTGAACTGCATGATCCTTTTATTGAGGCCGTTGATAAAGGAAGCTTTAAGTCCATGCCAAGCAGAAGTATGCCGGCAGCTCCACATCCTACACCGGGAGCCCTCTTGTTAGGGGATGCTTTTAATATGCGCCACCCAATTACCGGAGGCGGAATGACGGTCGCCTTGTCCGATGTTGTTGTGCTTCGGGACCTCCTGAGGCCCATCCCTGATCTCCATGATGCAGCTTCTCTCTGCAAATACCTGGAATCCTTCTACACCTTAAGAAAAGTAGTAAACGAATCTTACGTTAATAATATGCTAGTCACTCTCATTAATTGTTTGTTTCTGCCCTGTGCCTTGTGCAGCCGGTGGCTTCTACGATAAACACATTGGCAGACGCCTTCTACCAGGTCTTCCGTGCCTCATCTGACAGAGCTAGGAGCGAAATGCGCCAAGCCTATTTCGACTACCTGAGTGTTTATCCGACTGAACCGATCAGCTTACTCGCCGGTCTTAATCCTCGTCCTGTGAGTTTGATGGCTCACTTCGTTAGTGTTGTGATCTATGCAGTTGGTCAGCTGCTTTTGCCATTTCCTACGCTCGAGAATTTGTGGATTGGAGCTAGATTGATTTTCGTAAGTAATAAACTTTCACAATCGATCAATGTATATAGATAGCCACACTTATCCTTCCTGTTTGATTCCAGATCGCATCGGGTATAATGTTCCCTATCATAAAGGCAGAAGGGATCAGGCAGATGTTCTTCCCTGTGACTGTTCCTGCATATTACAGAGGTCCTCCATCCAACTGAGATTTGTGTTTACCCATTTGGCTAAATGTTACTCATATATAAGTGCTAGGAAGCTCGTCGTCGATCTACTCTGACGAGTTAATAATTATTGTACTCAAACTGCAAATGTGTCTGTTGAGCTGAATTGGGGCTATTTATATCTTTAAAATATCTTAAGAGTTTTAAGATTGTTAAGACATTCAGAGTTTTATCAACTCTTAGCAGTTTACCCTTTAATTACCGACTCTAGCTATTAACTGGAATAATAAGAATTTTTCCCTCAGCGAATGTACATTGTCTTTGTGTTTTTGAGGAGTGCCTAGGAAACTGAATTTTTCCCTCAACTAGCTTGCCCAGTTGCTGGTTACTGAACAAACGCATCCACACGGGCTTAGTTGAGATGATAAGTGGCTGTTAATTTACCATATGAAGTCAAGGGATCAAAACCCAAAGCTGAAAGGATGTAAATCCCTGCACTTCTGAACAACTCACTCTCCATCCACCGATTTACTCAGTTACAATGATTTATCTCCATCGTATTAATCTATCTACATTAGAGTAAGTTACTATGATTTATCTCCACCACCGTATTAAACTTGGGATCTACATTAGAGCTAGCGCTTCACCTTTGCCAGGAGAGAAAATGGAATTTTACAAATATGGTTAGTGCCGGTTACATGGAATCTAATATAAACATCAAAATCTCATATCTAATTGATTATATGCGAGGAAAGTAGAGTATCACATGTAGGGAAGCTAAGTAGATACGCCAATTGAAAAAAAAAAAAAAAAAAACTCATAAGTGACGGAGATATCCATCGCCAATTTAAATTTCGTTGCAAATTAACGTCGGAAGTTAATTTTCATTGCTAAATTTCTAAATGAAATTTTAGCGACGGAATTTAGTCACTAAATTATGTAAAAATTTCAACAACAATTCTTCATTTTTGCATTTTCCCTATTTATATATAAAGAATTAATCAACATCACCATCACAAACCATAATTTTCACAACACATTCACATTATATAACCAAACAATACAACATAATAAATGATACAAACACCACATGTCATTTATAAATACACATAAACAACAACCTCATAACATAACACTACAATTCATTCACAAATCAACATATTCACATTATACACACAAACAACATAACAAACCATATATATCAAATTCAATCCAACAACATATCAAATCCAATCCAATAAACATGAATATCCAAGACATCTCAAATTTTACTAATAAACATCTAAATCTAATAAATGCATTACCAATGATAATAAAAATCTCCTAGTGAGCACATACAAACCCACTCCAAAATTAGCCAGTAGTATCTAATTATGCAGAAAGTATAATACGATAGGTTATTAATAAAACAACTACAAAAATTAGTCATACATCATGATAATTATGCGAAACAAATTGAATTTAAACTATACAAGGTGAACACTATAATAAAATAAATGTTAGCTGGACAATAGTTTGAATTTAAACTATACAATGTTTCTGCTGGCTCAAGCTATCGTAGAATTTGACTGTCATCTTTTTGCAGCTCAGATGACTCGTCATACATCCCAAATATCCTCTGGTACAAATTGTTGGTCCCTAAGTTAGGTTAAGTTATGTGTTGTGCTAACCTTGTGTCTAAGTGTGTAGGAGCTTAAGAACACAACAAGTCGGGCGAAAAAAGCAGCGGACAAGAAGGATGGCGCGAAAGAGAGTCGACGGGCTCGACGCATCCGGGGGACTCGGAGCTGCAAAAGCGTACACCAACGGACGAGAAGAACGTGCGCGACATTCCGAGGGACGAGAAACCGGGGAGGAAGATCGCTCGAGGGAAGGAGGGAAGTTGGGTTCGGGTGAGCCCTAATCAGGATGTCCGAAATCACTCGAACGACCACGGAAACAGCTGGACGGAGTCGAACAAGTCAACACAAGGTTGACTGGTCTGCTACACCTCAACCGAGTCCAGGACACCCGGGAGCATGCCGTGTAAGGTGCCCTATAGTCCGGGCGCCCTATAGTCCGAGCGCCCTATAGTCCGGGCGCCCTGACCAGTGTCGTGTGGGCACCCTACATTCCGGGTGCCCGGGAGTGGAGAAAACCTTATCCGTACATCGTTGACAAGTCATTTGCGAGGGGATAGAGGTTGACTACCTGGGGGTGCCTGGATCGGTCCGAGTGCCCGGGATAGTTCGAAAATGAAATTTGCCAGAACTATAAATAGAGTTCTGGTCCTCTTGTTTTATTCATTCCAGACATTGTAACCTTTCTATTATTCGAGCTTTCAAGTTTCCAAGTTTCAACGACGTGTACGAGGCTTCTCTGCCTCCGAAGAAGAAGATTTCTAGTAAAGCTACAATTGCCTTGGAGTAGTGATCCTCTGATCGTGATCCAAGTAAATCCTTCTGTGTCTCCTATTCTTGTTTTAGTTTTATTAATTTAAATTGTATTTGGTTAAGCTTTAACAAAGTCTGAGTTAGGTATAATCTTTATTGTAGGCTAATCAACCTCTTGATTATCGGCCTACACGGTCCAATAAGTGGTAGCAGAGCCAGGTCCGCTTCAGAAGGACTAACCGCCGACCGAAGCACCGAAGAGATGGTCTGACCAAACATCTACCCGCCAAAGTTTGAGGGTGAATTCACTTTATGAAAAAAAAAATGAATCGAGGTATTTTTCAAAATTGATTTTGAAATACTTTTAATAATTAAATACAATTTTGTAACCCCTAAGGATTAGCAAGGAGCACTTAAAGAGGAAACCCAGTGGACCAAGAAGGAGCAAACTGACTTCGTGGCAAACGAATGAGCTGAGTTTCACCAACTCAGCATGCTGACTCCGCAAGAAGTCAACTGAATCAGAGAATACGACTCGGCAAAGGAACTTTGGGAAAAGTTCTTGAAACTTCACGAGGGAACCACAAAAGCTAAGCTTGCAAGGAGAGATTTGCTTCATAACCAACTCACAAATCTCCAACTACAAGAAGGTGAGAAAGTTGCCCATCTACATGCCAAGGTAAGAGAGCTAATAACAGAATTGACAAACTTCAGAGAAAAGGTAGACAATCAGGTACCAACAGAAAGTTGTCCAAATCTGAATTGATTAATTTCTTTCAAATTAATGGTATTAATTATAAAATCATTTTAATTCATGTTTATTATTCAAAATCATTTTTTTATATAAAGTAAAATTATCTTTAACAGAAAAATTTTAAAAAATTTCTATAATTATGTAATTTGTATGAATTTTTAAACAAAAATTATAATTTAAAATTTTAAAAATTCCTTGAATTCCTTTCTTGAAAATTTTAATTTTTTTGTTGCTCGAGTGCTTATTATACACGTGTAGAAAAATTAAAAATATTTTTGATATCAAATTATATTTCTATAAAAAAATTTCTTTAAAAATTATCAATTGTCAATTTTTTTTTTTTTTGAAAAACATCTAATATTTCTGTTCAAATTTTTTATATGTCTTAGAAAATATAAAATTATAAATAAAATTTTCAAATTTTATCAACGAAAAATGAATTTTCTATATTTTTTAATAAAATAATTTTTTTTTATATTAAAAATAGTTAGAATTTTTTTTTTGGAAAATAAAATTGTCTAATCGTGAACTTAATATTTCCAACACTTAGAATTTTTTTAAATTATTTTTGATATCGAAAAATAATTTTGACAAATTATTTAAGTATGACTCATTTTATTCTTCAACATTTAAATTTCTATTGAAATTTAAATTTTGATATTTTTTTTTATACTTCCCTTAGGACTTGATTGTAGGTTTGACTCCCAATTTTTTATGTGATTAAACTTTTTATGTGATCAAAGTTTGTTAAGTCTAAAGAATAGTACATAATTACTTACACAAATTTTTTTTTTACCTTAGTTATTTTTAACTGTTTAAAATTTTAATTTTGTTTACTCTAACTTAACTAAGGTTGCTCACATAAAAAAAAAAAAAAGAAATTATTGGTCCTTAAGTTAGTTTTGATGTGACCAACCAAGTTAAGTTAGGTCATGTGTTGTACTAACCTTGTGTCTATGTGTGCAGGAGCTTAGGAACACAAGAAGTCGAGCGAAAGACGCAGCAGACAAGAAGGAAGGCGCAGGAGAGAGTCAACGGGCTCGGCATATCCGAGGGACGTGGAGCTGCGGAAGAGTGCACTGACGGGCGAGAAGGACATGTTCGATGTTCCGAGGGACGAGAAGCCGAGGAGGAATATCGCTCGAGGGAAGGACGGAATTTAGATTCGGGTGAGCTCTATTCTGTATGTCCGAAATCACTCAAACGATCGCAGGAGCAGTTGGACGAAGCCGGACCAGTCAACATGAGGTTGACTGGTCCACGACACACGGACCAAGTCTGAGGTACCCCGATAGTTTCGGGGCGCCCGTACCAGTTACGGGGCCCGAACGGGCGCCGTGTAGGGCACCCTGCAGTTCGGGCACTCCTGTAGTCCGGGCGCCCATGAGTGGATAAAATATTATCCGTACCTCGTTGACAAGTCGTTTGCAAGGGGATAGAGGTTGACCACCTGGGGGGCGCTCAGACCGGTCTGGGTGCCCAGGATAGCTCAAAGACGAAATTTGCCAAAGCTATAAATAGAGCTCTAGTCCTCTTATGTAAACTTTTTGTTATTCAAGATTTTAAATTTCCAAGTTTAAACAATGTGTACGAGTTTTCTCCGCCTTCGACGAAAGAGATTTCTAGTAGAGTACAATTACCTTGGAGTAGTGATCCTCTAATCGTGATCCAAGTAAATTCTTTTGTGTCTCCTATTCTTGTTTTAGTTTTATTAATTTAAATTGTGTTTAGTTAAGTTTTAATAAAGTCCGATTTAGGTATAATTTTTATTGCAGACTAATCAACCTCCTAACTACCAACCTACACGGTCCAACACAAAGGATGACCTTGTTCCCTTTCTTTTATATTTGTAAAACATATCCTTATAGAATTTGACACCAGCATTGTTCTACGTTAGTTTAAAATGTGCCTCGTAGCTTGGCTCCTAGGTATATTTTTTATGCAATAATAAACTAAAAAATTAGTGTAGAAAAAATAAAACCCTTGAAAAATTTTCATTGATATGTATCAAGCCATCTGGAGTAAAAAAACATTAAAAAAAATGAATGTATCAAGCTAAATGTGAGATTAAGACCTGATTATTTAATAATATTTTAACAGATCCAAAAAAGCTGAAATAAGCATTCGAGGGCACCATTCGATACGACCTCAGAAATTCATAAGATCTAAAATATGTCAAATCGAAGCTGTATAGGTTATCAGTGGATTTTGATAAAAATTCTCATAGGACCTAAGGTAGAATTTTAGCCAATTTTTTAAATAACATTTTAACATCTTTCAAAAAAACTAAAATAAATAATAGATTGCCTAAAATAAGTCCAATCAGCGTTGTATAGGTCGACTAATAGATGTAATCAGACCTATGACCATTTTAGAAAAAGAGTAAATTATTCTTGTAATAGAATAATCATCATGCAAATCTTGGATTATTTCATAAAAAGAAACATCACATAAATTTTAGATTATTTTAGAAAAAAAAAACAACACAGTAAACAAGTTTTACATTATTTAAGAAATTAAATAATGACTACATGGAAAGGGAAATAGAAGGAAAAAGTAGTGATCTCTTTATTAAAGGTAATCCTTTATAATATTCAAGTACACACGCACACCGATAAACATAAAAATCCTAATACTCATATTCTTCCTCTTTTAACTTGAACATTAGAGTGACTACGAATCGTTGACCGTCATTTAACCTTCTTCTTGGCAACATAACCAACTCAATGGTGGCGATTGACAACTAAGTTGGCAACATAGCCAACTCATCGGTGATTCACTACAGAGCTAATTCATTGTTTGATGATTGATTACAGGATCACATGTTATCAGTCAATTCAGGTTCTGACTTAACTTCATGATCCTTTTATTGAGGGCTTTGATAAAGGAAGCTTTTAGGTCTATGCCAAACAAAAGTATGCCGTCCGCTCCACATCCTACACCCAGAGCCCTCTTGTTAGGGGACGCTTTTAATATGCGTCACCCACTTAACTGAGGCAGAACGATGGTCGCCTTGTCCAACCCACTTACTACGTGACCTCCTGAGGCCCATTGCCGATCTCCATATTGCACCTTCTCTTTGAAATACCTAGAATCCTTCTACACCTTAAGAAAAGTAGTGAAGGAATCTTATTTTAATACGCTAGTCACTGTCATTTTGTTTGATTGTCCACGTTTTGAAAGATCGAGTTTCCTTGGCAGCCAGTGGATTCTACGATAAACACATTGGTATACGCCTTATAGAAGATATTTCGTGCCTCGTCTGACAGAGGTAGGAGCGAAATGCAGCCTGTTTAGACTACCTGAGCGTCATAGGTGTTTTTATTCGAGTGTACCGATCAGCTTACGGTCTTAATCCTCGTCCTATGAGTTCGATGGCTCACTTCCTTGCTATTGTTATCCATGGGATTGGTTTGCTGCTTTTGCCATTTCCTTCGCTTGGAATTTGTGGAATGGAGCTAGATTGATTTTCGTAAGTAATAAACTTTCCAAATCGATCAATGTAGCCACACTTATCCTTCCTCTTTGATTCCAGAGTACGTGCACCTGGTATAATTTTCCCTATCATAAAGACGGAAGGGGTCAGGCAAAAGTTCTGCCCTGCCACTGTTCCTGAACAGGGTTCCTCCAGATAACTTAGACTTGGGTTTACCTATTTGATCAAATGTCATCATGGCTAGGACCCTCGTCGTAGTCGATCTACTCTGACGAGTTAAAGAGTTAGCAGGTAACTGAAAATGTGCCTAATGAACTGAATCAAGGGCTATATCTTTAAGATTTTAGAACTCTTGGAATTTTACACGTTAATTACCGACTCATAGTATGACTATGACAATTGAATATGTTTCCATGTAATGTAGAATAATGTCCAATAGTATGTGGAAGATACTCATAGTATGTTTCTTGCGACCAGCTCCATTTTTGAATCTTCTGAGTCTTACTGACACTTATTGGCTGATCAGTCAGCGTGACAAGAGTAGGCTGATTGGGTTGATAGATCTGATAAGCTAGTCAGTCTTATAGTCCAATTAAGCAATCAAATTGGATGGGGCTGGCCGAATTGCGCTGATTGAATTGTGTTAAGATGTCGCAATCAAATGGGTCTTTTCTTTTCTGTCAATATAAAAAGCGATTGCATTTGCAAAATAATTATATAAGATTTGGCATTTAATTTTATACTTAAAAGTAAATGATTCATCATGGAAGAACTGAGTTATGAAAAGAACAGGAAGCTGAATAATCTTGTGGATGCTTTGGACTTGTGATCAAGGTTATTATCTGTCTGGCGTGCGGAACAGCAGCTGATCGAAACGAGTTATTGACATAGGGTAATTTCCCTCTTCAATCAACCTACACGGGCATGTAAGGTACTATTGATGGGTTAATAATGGTCTTCTAATCTCTTTAATAAGCTAGGATTATGAACTTCTATCTCCAATCAGCTAACTGGGCTGATAGAGGCTTCTACTATACAGATAATACACTACATGTCAGCATCTGATGGGTATGAATCGAATGCGAGACTAGGAGTGTAAATGAGTCAAGCCGCACGCGAGCTATTCGAGTCTCGGTTCGAAAAAAAGTTCGTTTGAGCTCGTTCGATTAAATTAACGAGCCAAGCTCGAGCTCGATTTCGAGCTCGAAAATATTATCGAGCCGAGCTCGAGCTTAACAGTATTTGGTTCGTGAGCTCGCGAACATGTTCGTTAAGAGGCTCGCGAACATGTTCATTAAGAGGCTCGCGAACATGTTCGTTAACAAGTTCATAAACATGTTCATTAAGAGGCTCGCGAACATGTTCGTTAACAAGTTCATAAACATGTTCATTAAGAGGCTCGTTTATAAATATATAATATAAAATATAAAATATTAAATTAAGCTTATTTCTAATAGCTTGTAAAATTAAGCTGGTTTATTTTATTAATATATTATATAATTATGTTAATATGATTGTGTGAATCTAATGTTACGTGTTAAATGAAAATAATATTAATATAATTCTTTAAAGAAAATACAAAGAGACTTCAAAATACAATGAGACTTTAAATCAAAAGAAAAATAAAATAAATTATTTTAATCCAACGGCTTAGATATGATCAAATGAAAAAAAAAAGGCTAAAAGACCTGTCCTCAATTTTTTTTTTTTTTTTTTTTTTTTTTTTGCTCGTGAAACCCTATTCCTCTCCTCGGCGTCGCCTTCAAGAGTTCACGCCTTGTCAAGTGCGTTTTCAATTTTCTCTTCCTTTCTCGCGTCGCCTCACGAGCCCTCGCAGGGCTCGTCAACTTGCTCGTTTGCTACCTCGCTCGCTCTCTGGATCGCTGCTTTGCCTCGTTCGCTCTTCAGATCGCTGTCTTGCTCTCCGGATCGCTGTTTCACTCGCCGAATCGCTGCTTCACTCTAAGCTTCTGTTTGAGGTTTGATTTGTTTACTTTGTTACCTTATATTTCATGTTTAAGGTAGAGTCTATTGTTGGTTATCTGAAACTGTCGGCATAGATCAAGAAGAAATTTCAAATTTACTTTCTTCTCTCTTGTATTCCCCTTTTTTTTCTATGTCTGTTGTTTGCACTTGTAGAGTTTTTCCTTTGCTTTTATTTTACTACCTTTGATTGTTTGAAATTGCCACCATTTAAAATGTAGTTTGATCTTCTTTATGTAAGATTAGTGATGTACTGATGTGGCATATTTTAATGTCTAGTGAGCTAAAAAAGAGGAACAATCTAATGTCAACTCCATATTTGTCAACTGAAGATTCGGCTGCAAGTCCTATTTTGTTAGCAATTGAACCTTCAGCAAATAATACCAATGAAGCAACTCAAAACAATAATGTGCAGCAATCCGACACTATTGAAGAAGAGGATGAAAGTCCATATGCTCGGAAAAAAAAGAAAACGGACATCTAAAGCATGGGCTGACTTTAAAGAGGTTACTCTTCCGGATGAGACAATAAAGGCTGAATGTATTTATTGTAAACATCGGCTTACAATAAATAAGACCGGTGTTACATCCCATTTTTTGAGGCACCTCAAGGGCTGTATGAGGAAGCAGATTAGTGA
>JBAMIE010000118.1:910654-933410 GCA_037177295.1 Kaempferia parviflora
CCAGGCGCCTGCCCCCGAATTCAGAAATGCACAGAAAGATTGGGCGAGTGACCAGGCGAGTGACCAGGCGCCTGATCGGCGTGCCAGGCGCCTGCCATAGGGACCAGGCGCCTGATTTTTCCTGGAAACGTGAGTAAGTTTCCTTGAGTTAGTCACTCACCCTAGGTTGTTACCAGTTTTATATAAGCTAGTTAAAGATCATTTATGAGCATGTTTAGAACTTATCCATCTTAAGTTATATTTAAGCTAGTTTACAAGCATTCATGAGCATGTGTAGAGTTTATTCATGTTAAGTTAAGCTAAGTTAAGACAAGTAACGCCGCCAAGTAACTTAGTAAGGGCGGGCGTTACATGGAATATAGCTGTTGACAAGAAAAAATAAATAGACACATTGAGCTCTATAATTCTTCATTCTAAAACATACTAGCTCTGAATTCATTTCTTCCAAAATGTCTCAATCTTCAAATAGCACCAGCTCCGACTCAACAAGTGAAAATGAAGTCCATGTTGAAGTTGTTGATGAAGGTTATGATCCGGGGAATGAGATAATGTCATTGATACTTCAACAAAGCTGACAAATAGTTGAAGCATATCAAAGTAATAACGAGATGCGTCGAAGAAGAAGGTTCATCTAAAGAAATCATGAAGCTTGTCATACGAGGCTCTTCAATGATTATTTCTTTGCAAACCTAGTGTATTCAGATCAAATATTTCGAAGATGATTTCGTATGCGAAGAGATTTATTTTGTCACATAGTGAATGCACTTGAGGGCCGTTCATCGTATTTTCAGTAGAGGGATGATGCTGTGAGAAGAAAAGGCTTATAACTACTACAAAAATGCACGACTGTGATTTGCTAATTGGCTTATAGAGTGCCAACCGACCATCTTGACGAGTACCTAAGTATGGTTGAATCAACCGCCATCAAGTGTCTTTTCAAATTCTGTGTTTATGTGGTTGAACTCTTTGGTGATCAATACTTGAAAAGGCTGAATGCTGATGATGTTCAACGTCTTCTTCAATTACATGATGAGAGGCATGACTTCTCTGGAATGTTGGGCAGCCTTGATTGCATGCATTGCGAATGGAAAAATTATCCAATTGCTTGGAAAGGAAAATTTATAAGAGCTCATGGATCAACAACAATCGTAGTTGAAGCGGTTGCATCTCAAGACTTGTGGATATAACATGCATTTTTTAGTGTCGCAGGTTCACATAATGATCTTAATGTGTTGTGCAAATCTCCAATATTCAATAACGTCTTGCAAGGAAATGCCCCGGAGATTAATTTCACGGTCAACGGAACTCAATATAAGAAGGGGTATTATCTAACAGATGGAATATATCCGGAATGGGCTACTTTCGTGAAAGCTTTTCCTTGCCCGGAAGATCCCAAGAGGAGGTTGTTTAAGGAAAGACAAGAGTCTGCAAGAAAAGATGTTAAACGAGCATTTGGGGTGCTCCAAGCTCGATGGGCAATTGTCAGAGGTCCAGCTCGTTATTGGTATAGGAAAAAGTTAAAACATATTATGTTAGCATGCATTATTTTACACAACATGATTGTCGAAGATGAGGGGGTCAAGTGACAAATTGGCACAACGATGAAGGTAATGAACCCGCACAACCTATCCAGGGTTAAAATCGAGTATTTCATGATTATCTTCAGATAAATTCTGAGCTACGTGACAGTCATGTGCATCACCAACTTCGTGTCGACTTAGTTGAACATATTTGGTCACAATAAAACAACAACCCTTGAATTAATATTTTATAATTTTATTTTATGTTTAATTTATATGTTGTCTTTTAATTTTATGCAAGTGTGATTTTTTTTTTTTTGATACTATACTCTTTCATTTCAAATTTATAATAATATTTTAATTTAAAATAAATGATACTTATAAATTAAAAAAATATTTTATATAATAAATCTATTTTAAAATAATATTATTATTTATTTTAAATAATAATCATTTAAATTACATAAATAAAATTAAAATTATATTTATTGAATTTAAAATAAAAATAAAGATGAATAAGTGGATGACGGGACCCATAAATAATGAATGTTAAAATGAATGTGAGAATGAAAGTGTTAATATAGTAAGTATGTGGCAGGTGAATCCTACAAATAATGAGTGTTGATGTTAAAATGAATGTGAAAGAATGAAGATGTTAATATAATGTGTATGTGGCATGTGGACCCCATGTTTTTTATGAGGTGGTGGGTGTTATAATGTTAAACGGACGTGGATGCCCTTATTCATTAAACCACTATCTTAAGATACTTATCTTAATAAGAGACCAGACGATCACCCCAGGCTCGACATTACCCAACCTACTTAATCATTTTTTTTATCTTCAATAAAAGATCTAGTTACTCTTCTCTTGAGGCAAATTCTTTTTATTATTATCTTCAATTTTTTTTTAAATTTAATAAATATTTATAAGTTCATTTAAATAATTTATTTTTTTTAAGAATTATAGATAATTAAACCAAACCGATTTATGCAGTAATATGATTATTCAATATACCAATTATTGTCGATATACAAAAAAAACGAAAATTAATTAATTGGATTCAATATGAAAAAAAAAGGATCAACGAAACTATGTCCACCACTAACTATAATTTGTAATAGGAGATTATTTTTAATGTATCAAGAATATTTATAGAAGGGTATTTTAAAATTTGATAAATATATGCACAAAAAAACCATTTCAATTTTATTATGTACTTGTGATGTAATATCACTAGGATTGCCTAGAAGCAGAAAGAACTGCTCTATTTTAGTTTTACATGCAACAAACATTTGAGAAGCACAAGGTCTAAATATAGATACCGATACAACTATTCTTGCTCCTAATTTTACTAGCATATATTGGGTTTAATATTGAAGTATAAGACATTCCAAACCATCACTTAGTAAATAATGATCCAGATTGATACGAAACTCAACAACTCAAAATTCGATAGAAACAAGTGAGTTCACTTTCCGGATTTCTCTGCCAAGTAATGTTCGAGCATATCTTCCTCATCATCTGCAACACCAAATCAAAAAAATTGTTTTCAGAGTTTGGTAATGTTACAATAGTTAAATTCGGATTGCGAAAATGAAAATTTAGGATAAATGATAACCTTCAAAGTCATCATCAAACTCGATATCTTCCTCTTCCTCTTCAGACTCCTCGTCAACTGTATTTGCACCTTTCTGTTAAGAAAAAAAATCATGAAATGTCATAAGAATATGAGAAGATAACAAATCTATTTGTTGCTACTGATGAGTTAAAAAACTTCAAAGTGATGTAGCTACTTGGGAAGACCAAGAATGGATGAAAGATAAGGAGACATTAATAGGGTTTATATCAGAGTTTAATATAGAAATGAAGTGATGAAATGAGACCAGAATAGATACCATAGTATGTCGTCCACTTTCAAACCATTGTCTTCCAGAAAGCTTCTTCTCCTTCGTAGCGGTTAAAGCAGATTCGGGCATCAGCCTGTGTGTTCATTATATAGACTTCCAGTGTTTAACAAGAAGAGATTAAAGCAAACATCCTTGATTAACGTCACAAGTTATACACAATAGAGTGGTTTGTGCATTAGCTGGGTTTTGCAGGGTTCAAAATTGCACTGGTTTCAGGTATCTATGGGCACTCATATAATTTACCTAGATATCAATGGATATCTGCTGGTTTGGAAACCTGTTTATCATCCAAAATTGCTATTTAAACAGGTCCGGCAGTGCCCACGAATGAAGGTACCTTCTTGCATCCCTAAATTTGATGTATCAGCATGAGCGCTATTTGCTTCATCTATGCAGTTCTTCAATAATTTTGATGGTACTATGATAATGTCGCTATTTTAAGATTCTACTTACTTTATTCATCTAGGGCCTTTGAATATAAATACATCAACATAATACCATACTTCCAATTGAGAGCGAATTTCTTACTTGGCACGCTCAAGTGCTAGTTCAGCTTCATATCTCTCTCTCCAGGCAACAAAAGAATCCAAAGTAACAGGCTCGCCATGAGGAACGATTATCTGGAATTTTGTGGACAAGGTCAAAAGGAAAACATGAAAATATATGCTGTACTTTCCGTAAGTAACTACCATGAACAGTGGATTCAACATGGTGATGGAGTAACTTTGCTATGGGGGAGCTTAAGTTAACCACAATACTAACAGTTACATCCCAGATCAGTACACCAAACAGCATGCAATTGAGAATATTGACCAAGGTTCAGCCTTCAAATTATTAAATGACAAAAACGTGAAAAGAAATTCAGAAGCTTGTGTCTACAGCAGCATACCTCATCTTTAGCTGCGTCGTTTTCATCATTGTCAGCTGCAGCATCATTCCGGTACTTATCACTCAACCATTCTTTAGCAGAGGTGACAAGCGTGTAGATCATTGCCATGCCAAGATTCTCGGATGCCTGAGAAACAAGTGGGCAACTATTGGGATCACAAAGATAAGAATTCCCTTATTAGAGAAAGAACTGAGGTTGCAAGTCACGAACTGAATAAATGTTTGAGAAATTGCAAGAGATAATAATTAGCAAGATTTTCTGTAAGCCTCATGACAGGAAGTCCCATGTTGAGAAAAATAAATTATAGTTGACTGGAAAGGAAGTTACGAAACTATACTAGATAGATAATAATATCCACATTGTTTAACTCCAATTGCTTTTTGTTGTCAATCACCGATATGAGAAAGTGCACCACTTTGACATGGTTGGCATGAACACAATTTGACAAGAGCGAGGCTTGCCCGAAAACAACGACAACAACCAAGCGGGCCATAAAGTTAATAAAATAATAACTGATAACAAAAAATACAAAAAGCTATAATAACTTTTCCAGCAGATAAACAAAGTGATAAAGTATTCGTTGTTAGAGAAACAGTACACACTTAAAATATTTCCAAAGATATACCTCATTGAGCAACTTCTCTCTCAAAATGGTTGGATCTTCTGGCTTAATTCCTCTTATGCTACAGATCACAACGGATAGTTTCAAAAAATGAAATCAGTTCCTAGGAATTCAAAAGTAAAAGATGAAATCCTAAACACCGAGCTGTAAACTCCAAAAATGAACTACCTTTTAAGATTCAGAAGTGGGGGTTGGTCAGGATAATTTTCCGTGTGAGAAAATATCAGAGCCATTTTAACTGCAAAAGAAATCATTATTTCAGTTGGAATCACTTAAATGTCAACTTGAGAACTACTTTTCAGAACTTCAGTTTTCTTCTAAGATAAATACATTCAAATTTTTGCAAAAGGGTCACTTAATCTCAAATCACATAAAGTTCAACGGACAAACCTGGAGTAGTGTTTGACTCGTCGAGATCATTATCCTGTACAAGAGGATGATAGATGATTTATACAAGGATATGAAGTAACAGCTTGCATATCAAATTCAGGGGAAAAAACATACAAGCAGTACCTAGTACAAATGTGAAAAGGCTAGAATACTACACCAATATAAGGAAAAACCATAGCAACCACTCAATCACCAATGAATCAGTCATTTAATGTTGGTTGAGAAAAAAAGAACTGCAAAAGACAATAAGTTTGGTTTCTCTAACATTTAGATCAGACATGAAGAAATAGTTTCCAGAACTGAAGTTAGGAGTTCTAGCTACAGCTCCTTATTCTTTGCCACTAAGATTAAGCATAAAGATAGTTGGGAGTAGCATGACTTGATAATCATGATTATTAGCATTAACCAAAGAGATAAAGATGATTTGACCAAATGGACAAGCAGACTAACGGGTTTTACAACTAGGTTGCTAGTACACTCTAGGAATTGAACAAAGAACGAAACATGACAGGGCTATCATTTTGGTTGTGAAAATATGCAAGACATGTTGCCTAAACATGAGAGCATAATCTCTTTAGTCAGTAACATTAATCATTAATATCTTTGCCCTAATTATTTACTCCTATGTTTAATCAATTAATAAACTATTTTTGCTTTGAATGTAGAAAGAGGCAAGCTTCTACCAACACTTTGGTAAAAATCTCCTACTATGAAAGTACATAAAATGGCCACCAGAAATAATGGGAACTTCAATTAGTAGAGCCTATAGTTGTAGTTACTGAGCCAACATTTGGATGTTGAATATCCAACATGATGAAATCTCTGTGGTTGGATTGGCCACACTATTGCAGAGTAGGCTTCTCTTACAAGGTGTTGGCAGATAGGATGACCATATGTGACGGGACCCTTCCCCCCAACCCCCAAGTTAAAGATGTGGGCCACATCTCCCAGATGAAAGTTTAAGTGTTTTACTAGCCAGTTCAAATCAAAAGATCTCAAAACAAATGGATATTTAAATGTATACCCAATTTTCTCCTCCAAAAAGGAATAGAAGAAAATATTTTTCTTGAACAGCCTAACAATCCAGATGGTCCGGCATGAGACCCTCTTGAGTTTCTTGATTGCTTAATAATTTTTTGCAACCACTAACCCTTGGGTCCCCGATCTGCACTACATCCACGGGTAGCCTATATAGACTAACAACCTCAAGTTATGTACCTTTTCTTACTTCCATGTACTATGACCTTCTTTCCCCATGGAGTGAAATCTCGATTGATGGATCTTTGATAAAGAAAATCCAACTTTGCTCATCATATTCCTTCTTTATTAACATATCAGTTATTCTATCTTCTTTTGACAATTGCTCAATCATCCAGCGCAATTGGCAGTATCATACTTTGTCATCTTACAAGATAATATGACTTTAGCTAATAAAACAGTAAAGAATGCGTTGCTACAACATAGTAAAGACTGCATACCGAAAAAATTATATAATTTAAGATATAGAGAAGCTAAAAATAAGGAAATCTTAAAGAATAGAGGATATATCACCTGGGGAGTTAGCAAAATACGAAAGCACCTGTTTTGAGTGCTTAAGCCACTGTCGCTAGCATCGATCTCTGTGAATTTAACGCATCCAGTTAAAATAAGATGAGGGATATGCCAATGAAGCATTACAGCAGCAGTTATCAGCGCTTGCAATATCAAGTATCCAATATTGGAAGAAAAATTGAAGCTAAACCTTCGATGTCATCCATAAGAATGGCCTGCAGCGCCTCGATCTCCATCTCCTGTTCCTGAGCATAATCTGAAGCGAAGAGCGACGCTAAGAGACGCGACGGAAAGAGGGAAAGCGAGCTGAGATGTAGCGAGAGAGGGAGAAGGGGAGTAGTACCGGCCATGGTCGCTTGCGCAACGGAGGAGGCGCCTCCTCCGATTCAAAAGCTGATTCCTGATTCTTCACCGTCGATCGATCGCTCGATCACAGAGGACTCGAGAGCAGAGGGGAGAGGGAGACGCGAACGGCGGCCGTAGCATTCGTGTACAAGGGTTACATCGGCGGACCCGTTAACCCATTTTATCAACCGACCCGCGACGAGCGCAGCTCCTCTCCAATATCTGATTCGGATCTATCAATTGTGGAGCAATATCCACTTCCAATACCCATTTTAAAAAGTTTCTAATTCTCTATAATTGTATTTTTATTTATTTATTTTTATCAATTTTAAAGGAAAAATGATTTCAAATGTGCTCCTTCCGGACAGCTATTGAATTAAAAAAAAAACAAATATGATTACGTTCACGCTCGTCCCAATCCATCTCCATATTATATTATATGAATATAAAATACGATGAGTAGAAAGGTTTAGGTTCAAAATGTCAGAAAAAAATATATTTTATACTTATTCCGGATATCTAATAAATAAAATTTTAAAGGCAATCGGAATAAAAATTTTAACTCATTCTCATTCCATAATTTAATTTAAATTCAATAATATTATTGAGAATAATATTTATTTAAATATTTATATCAAGTACCATCAATAATCATTCGCATTGCCATTGAGACAGTGTTTGGTAGAGCTTCTGCGAAGCACTTTTTAACTTCTAGCTACATAAAAACACTTTTGATTGTTTATGAATGTCAAATTCTGCTTCAATTTTATAACTTTTACTCAAACCTAGAAGTAAGAATTTGATATTTTTTCCTGCTTCTGCTTGTTTAAGTGCATGCAAAATTAAAAATTGACATTTATATCCTTAATAAATTTATCATTTTACATAATTACCATTATATAATTTACATTTCTAAATTTTTTTATACATATTTTTTTTTATTTATATAACTTTTATCATTTTTATATTTTTATTAATTGTATATATTTTTTTAAAAAATAATTTTGATATAATATTCAAAACATCTATTGAGGATATTATTGTCATTTAACTTAAAAATTAAACTTGAAAATAATTATTTATCAAATGCTCAAATTTTACTTTTATTAGCTTTTGACTTCTATTTTCAAATACTTCATACTTTAGTTTCTCACAAACTTTAAAATAATCTCTATAAGAATTACTTTTAAATAAGCAAAAGCTCTCTCAAACACAGCCTAACTCTTATATCAAAACTTATTATCATTTTTTCCATTTTCAAATTTATACCAAGTGTCTCCTAAATTACAAAATCAATTTATACCTGATAGTCAAGTGGATAGAAAGTGAGAGAGTCAAGTAGATAAGAGATGAGAGAGTCATGTTTTTTCTAAAAACATATGTGCCTGTCATAAATTGATTGATATTATAACAAGTCTCTCAATCTCTAATCCTTAGATACGAACTTTCATACAAGCACCTTATAAATGGAAAGATTCACAATATGCTCTGTAATATTTTACTAAATTAAAAAAAAATTACTCCATAACATTTTCTATATAATCCTAGTTGTTAAAGTTGTTAATTTGGATTGGACTGTCGGGTTAATCTACCCTATTAAATAATTTAAATAGAATGGATTAAAATTTTATCAACTTATTTTAAGAAAGGTCCAAGCGGGTGAACCCATGCGGGTTCGCCCATGGTGGACTCAAGTTGACCTACAGGTTGAGAAAAAAATTATTTTAAAATTTATAACTAAAGGTGGAAAAATCAACACACACTCGTGGACTAATCTACCAACAAGAAACCTATTTGAGTTGGATTGAAGATTATCTGCCCCGCCACAAATTAACAGTACTACTAGTTATACTATTATAATAGACACTTAGACCATATTCCTACCCTTCTCCGTAGACTGATTATTGGTTGAGCTAGTAGCGATCTATAATTTACCTCTCTTCACATAATTTAGGGACAAACTATAAACGTGATATTATCACCAGTTTACCACCATAATAGACACTTAGATAATACTATAATAATTTTATAATCATTTAAAAAATGATATTAATTAAATTTAAATAATATTGATTAAGTTGCTAAGTAATATTTTAATATATGAATGTTCTATATATATATTATTTTTAATTTAATTGAATTTTAAAAAATAATCTATTTTAATCTGTTATAATAGTTACGGAGTAACTATTATAATATCGCTGAAATACAAATATTTTTATATAAAAAATATACTGAGGTACTCTTTTAAAGACTGCTCTTTTGATAATTTTAATAATTAAAGAGGTTCTTTTAATTTTTACCCTAATACATGTGCAGTATGTGCGGGGTTATATACCTAGGTGACATTAGAGAACACACTAAAAATGTCATTGCTACTGAGGCAACTATACCTAATGTAGTAGATTATTGTCCATATTTAAGGCATGATTAAACAATATGTATAGTGTGTAGTATCCACAAGTATCGTCAAAATTGATTTCATATACTATGTTGACTGGACAAAGAGGTATTGTTTTTATTTATTGTTTTAATAATCAAAATAAACGAACTTCATCCATTAAAACGATTTTCCCTATTAAAATTCAAAATTTGATCCTTTAATATTCTGCTTTACCACTAGGCCACACACAAAAAATGAACGTACCGATCTGTTTAAAATCACCAAAAATTGATTTTGCAACTAGGACACAAATTCTTTGATAGGAATCAATTGCGCAAACAAATTAATATATAAAACAAAACAATGGTGTATTGTTTCTGAAAGGTTAAAAAAAAAGACTTAAGGGGACAAAATATTGTCTAACAGAATATTGGGTTCAATTTTTATTACTGCACTTTCTTTCAATTGGAGACGGAAAGTCGAGCGACACTTACGAATCTTTTATTTAAAACATATGTCAAATCATCCAAACAAGCAACCCAACCATTCTGAGGTAAACGAAAACACAACTTGCATGAACTTTAGTTGTTAGCCATAACAACAGATCAACGATATCATACAACGTTATTTTTTTTTCAAAAAAAAAAAAAAAAAACTATTTAGGATCCACACACACAGGTAGGAGTCACCAAAGCAAGAGGTTGCTTAAAAATCGAGCATTTGTCCTCGAAGCAGTGCTTCGGCTTTCCTCACCTGCTTCACAGGCCCAATGATGAACACCTACAATCATTATAGACATTAGGATGAGGCCTAGTCATATTTCATCCAATTACATGGAAAAGAAAGCGTACGTAATAATATTGAATGGAATTACAATCACTTTGTTACTGGTGCAGTTCATTTCAAGATTGGAAAAGAAAATGTATGTAGTAATATTGCATCAAACATACAATCGTTTGTTACTGGTGCAGTCCATTTCATGAAAGGAATAGAAAACGTAGAAGACATCAGATAACTTTGCAGTTAGGTAATATTCAGGAGAAAATTCAGTGAAGAGGTTAAACATGTTTGATCATGTGATACTGGAGTGCAAGGTTTCAAGTGTCGATGAGGATTCTCAATACTGGTTGGTACAGATAAATGTCAGAGTTTCAGTGGTACATACCAAAGTAGTAAAATTCTGTTCCTATGACACCCTTGAATCATGTTCAATGATCACAGAGAGGAGACGAAGCAATAAAAAAAAGATACAAGCAACAACTCTAACATTGGATCTTTTGGGAACATTATGTAATATAGATCGTGAAGTAATAGGATTAATCTCATTAGAATTAGAATGTGACAAAAACCAATGGTACATGACAAAAACCAATTGTACTCATCATTAGTTGAGATATTTATCATATTTTTCAAGTTGTTGCTCCAAAATTTTGATCTGTATGACTTCTTAGTTTGCATTGGTTTATATTAGGAGATAATGGAAGAGTAAAACCGGATTGAGTTGATCTAGATATGCTTCTGAATGTGCAAAAGCATGCTGAATATTGTCATTACAACATAATACCAACTACACCATTCCACAAAGATTAAAATTTTGGCACACGAGGGATGCTTAAACCTTGCTAGTCTATCGTTTTAGGATGGAAACTGTGGAACAATATTTTGTACAGGGTGGGCCTACTAGATTTTTATTTTTGTTAAACTGTTTCATCACAGCAGGCTTTTACATCTATCACTCTGCTGCGTTGACAAAAATCAAATGAAAAGTGAGAAATAAAAGCATTTTTACCTTGTCAGGGGGGCCCTTTGCACCACCAATAATGATCTCCGCACTGGAAGAGAAAGGAGAGACAAAAACTCATTATTGTTATTTCTATTCAAAAGTATCTGGTTGAAATGAATATTTAGTTCAAGATAGAGACAGAAAAAACATACCCACAACATTCTTTCACAGACTGGATAGAAGCTCCCCTTTTTCCAATCACTCGCCCCATCTTCCCAGGAGGAACATTTAAGATTGATAATATTTCTTGTTCAGGAGAATAACCTTCAGCAATTAGGTCCTCTAAATAACATAACACAGAAAACAACTGCCATGTTAGGGTACTCGTTTGCCCGAAAATAAATCTATGTATCTGGGATATTAAGAAATTTTCTTTGTTTCTTCACACATTTACTGTTTAATCAGTCATCAAAGGGCAGGCATGGTTTGATCTGTCACCTTGCTAAAAAGTAGAAACCAAAGCAAAATATGTTGGTTTCAAAAATAAAAAAATAAAACCAAAACCCAATCCTAACCATTGTGGTTTGAAACCACACCAAAGTGAACAAATTGATTTTGATTTGGCTGAAACCAACAATTGGTTAGTCTAGTGGTAAGCGAGATAGACTCAAAGGTCTTCTGGAAAAGGTCCGAGTTCAAATCCGTATAATGACTATTAAGAGGACTTTAACCTTGCCACCTGCCTCAAACTAGAAATACATCTTGTGGTTAAGACCAAAAAAGCTACTTTCAAAACAAGCTTTTTGTTTAAAAACAATAAAAATCACTATAGTTTAAGGTTAATGTTTAATAAGGAATACAATAAAGCAATACTATGGCTATCTGTGTATACACTCACACAAGCAAAATGAGTGTTATGATGTTATAGGTTTGATTTGGTTGGTTTTAATGGTTTGTATAGGTTCAAACTAAAATTGGACCAAAATAAATATGTTTATCTAACTTATAAAAAACCAAACTAATAAACTGAATTTTTTAAATTTGATTTGATTTATTGTTTCAGATCATAGATGCCCATCCCATTGCCATCAGCATACTTATTAAGGTTGAATGGCCTGTTAACCACGCTGAAGTACAAACAAAACAAGGCCAACAAAGATACTTTGAAAGGCAACATACGCTTCTAATTCAAATGTTACTTCCATATCGCAGATTAGCTACAGAGTGAACCCATAACTAATATCAGACAAGATAAATCAGGAAAACTAAACCAGAAAAAGTTATCTAAACTGTAGAAATATGATAAACGGCCAAAAGCATCTTACATATGACTACTTGTGATTGATTTTATAACTAAGAATAAGTTTAACTTTCAATGTAAAAATGAAGACCTGGAAGAACAGGAAGAGATGGCCAATCTGCATACTCATTATCATTGGTGCAAAAACACCTGCAATAGAGTGAGCTACGGAGTGCAAGGTGCCACAAGGATTTATTGTTCAGTTTCAACATCATTTTTTGGTAGATATGAAGGAGAAAACGGACATCATCAGCAGCTGCTCGAATCATTATTTCAGTCATTGGCCGGTATGTCCAAAATTCGGGATCCTAGAAAGGAGGTGGACACTAATTTAGTGCTTGACCTCTCAAAGGAAAGTTTATGGATATTAGTTAGAGTTACTTGAGAACAGAAGATGTGAAGTGAGCAAGATAATCTTACTGGATAAAACTAAAAGAGAACTTTAATTAAAAGAAATATGGCATCTTGGTAAATACATAAATTCTACCAAGAACTCAATAAAAGGGGTCAAAAATCACGTGGCCAACTCCAAATGATAGAAGTACATACAATTATATTTTCTTTGTAATGTTTATTTACCCTTTTGAACATATTAAATTGGAATCAAACCTGTCTCAATCGATCCCGCACTTCTTCTTTTTCAAGATAGGAAACTCCTGCATGAAAAAGCTGAATAGCATCAAACAAAAAACAAAATATAAGGTACAAATACAAACAACATCAAACATCATTACTTAATTATCCATCAGGAAAACACTATTTCCATATAATCCATAAAAGATGAACTAAATTGTAAATAATAAACTAAATCAAATCTTCTATATGAATCTTCGCTTTGCCATATATGCTGATGAAGATACTACAAAAATAGATTGCAAGTTGAATCTGTAATGGAAAAACAAATGATGGTTGGGGAAAAGTACCACAATAGCGAGGATCTGCAAGAAGCCCAACAAAGGATATGTAGTCATTAGGTGAATGCTTCCTTCCTTCATGCTCCTCTATCAAAGAATATGCAATCTACATGGAAATAGCACTGAGAATGTCATCGTCTCAAGAGCTCTTCCATTCTAGTAAGATGTTCATATTTTCCTTTCACAGATTCAAAAAGCAACTGGTGAATCAGCTTATGTTCTGTGCAATTGAGTAATAAAATTTTCTTCGTGATGACAATTTAAACTACTGGTGTAAGACAGTTAAGTAGAGCAAGAATTAACAAGAAAATGGAATCAAATCTAGCAGTTCATATACACATTTATGTAATTATCCTTGTTAAATAATGAAAGGTGCAAAACCATGAACTAAGCAGACTGGCTACTTCTTAAAGATGGGATGGTGCTGAAATAATTTCTTTGAAAAGGAAAAGCACATAAAAAATCACAATAATTATGTTTACCTGAGTATCAAAAACATTGTTTAGTTTAATGCCATATTGAAAATATAGAGCCTGTAAACAGAGAAGATTACATGAATTGTATAGGGAGTGAATAACTGAGAAGTAATAACAAATTGATAATGTCTAAATTAAATACAGACCTCACTGTCCCGTTTGCAGTCATGAATGACTTTCAGAATGTTAGTTGACTCAAGTGCAGGCTTACAAGCCTGGATGAGTGCCTCATGACCTTCGATTGCATCAACAAGGTAAATTGCATCGGCAAGCGCAAGCTTAAAAAGTACAAATAACAGAAGACAAGTCAGTAAGAGAACAATGCTTTTTGTTCACTCTGTAGTAATTAGATTTTATAATGACTACCCACTATTAACATCTATTGAGTATTGTCAAAAAAAGTGATGGTACATCAAGTATGTATACATGCTTTCTAAAACATTGTTTACTGAATAAAATATTAATGCTTCAGATATATATATCTATATATTTTAAACTGAGGTGGTTGTAGATAGAAGAATATAGTCAAAGTTTCATAAACTAACCATTTAAAAAATAATAATAATCATTTGATTAAAATTTGCTGCAAATGTGAAGTAAAGTTCATTCAGAAGAGCTTCATCTTAACAAGAAGACGAAGGAGAATTAAATAACCTGCATTACACATAGGGCTCCTTCTCGACATAGGTCAATGCCCTCACAATCAAAACCAATAACAATTTGCTTATCAGCTGGAGGATCAAGAAATTCAGGTGGCAGTTGAGATGCACTGGTGACAATATGTATAGGAACGGTTGGAAATTCAGATGTATTCTCAGGAGGACCTAATAAAACAAATATACAATTTTTTTATACAAATTATTGGATTGTTGGAGTTATTTGTTGAAACTGCACACTGAAACAGATAGAACATAAACATGAACATGAAAATGATTGTAACAAGCAACAAGCACCAAGATTCACCATTCATTTCTCTTTGTCTTTGGACAACCCCTACAAATTAGTTAAAATTTACAAGAAAACTTTAGGAGAAGTAGCGAAGGGTAGTCTGTTCCACCCCCAAACTCAAACCAACTAGTTATTTACAAAATTAAACAAGCTGTTGAAAAGAAATTCCAAATTTTGTAGATTGAAAACTAAATAGGCTAGCAAACTTTTCTTTAGCTAACAATTATTTTAATTTCCATCATGGAATTATTTTCACATGGAAAGGCACAAACCCTTCACTCCTACAATTATTCCATAGTTGAAAGAGTTGTTGTACAAAATTTCAGATCTGTTGAGCTTTCGTACTTCTCCCAACTCATTATATTTCTAGCAGATTGTACACCACTTGTCCACTTTGAATGCCAGAAATTTCCCTTAAGACAGATGCTCCGAAATAAGTCTCTAACTTTTTTCAAAGTTTCACAGACTTAGCATTCTAGCAAATGAAGGAAATACTGCAAACAGTATCAAAAGCAGAACAGTAGAAGAACATTGAAAGTATGCCTAAACTCACAACTTTCAGATGAAAGAGCTCCTTGTAATTGAATTTCTACAGAGAAGCATGCTGCCTTCATTTGATAACAAGCCCAATTAAGTTTGACGTACCTATTCCTTGAGAATCATTATCTAATAACCCAGGGAACAACCACCAAGTAGGCGGAAATTGGCAGTATTACTTGGAACTGAATAAAAGAAACATAGGAAAAGAAGAATCCAGATCCAAACAGATATAAATCTAGAAAATAAGCAGTGAAAAATATTGCATACAAAGGCAGATAATTAAGGGAATTTCTAATAACCCAGGGTACGACCACCAAGTAAGCGGAAATTGCCAGTATTACCTGGAACTGAATAAAAGAAACATAAGAAAACAGATAAAAATCTAGAAAATAAGCAATGAAAAATATCTAAATAGCATACAAGGGCAGATAATTAAGGGAGTATCTAATAACCAGGGAACGACCATCAAGTAGGCGGAAATTGCCAGTATTACTTGGCACTGAATAAAAGAAACATAGGAAAACAAGAATCCAGACCCAAACGGATAGAAATGTCGAAAATAAGCGGCGATAAATATCTAAATAGCACACACAAATGGGCAGATAATTAAGGGAGAAGGAATACGAGAAAGAGACACCATGGAAACAGTAGTATAACGAGAAGAATCTATTAGAACCTGGATCGATCGAGAGATGAGAGAGATCGGGGAGATCGGAAGTCGCCATTGCGATCAAACCGCGAGGGTTTCAAGGAGGAAGAACGGAAAAAGGCGGAGCGGAGGTTTCACGGAGGAAGAAAGGAAAAGGCGAAGCGTTGCTTACTAATATGAAACGGAAAGACTGAAGTCAGGTACACGTGGCGAGCATCCAAAGTAGTTGGAAATGCGAGATCGAGATTTTTATCCGTCGGATGTAACCACAGAGAGCAGGAATTTTTTGACGAAATAAATGGAACATTAAGGATTTGGTTTGTCATTTATTTATTTACAAAAAGGTGAGGGCTGTGTATTTTTTAATTTGGGGAGACCGCGATAAGACGATGGAGCAAGGAACATAAGAAAATCGTTATGGTTGTTTATCCAAGTTACTCCTACAAAAGAAAGTTTGGAATAATACGTGGAGTGAGCAATCGCGAATAGAGTAAAATTGAATTGGAGATACATCAATCAGAACTTAAATACTCCGGTCTTAGCATATGTGAAATTCTCAAAACATCTCCTCGGGACTGTGCAATGATTAAGATATAGGAGATTGTCACATAAAAACTTAAGGTTGAAACTCGGAGCGTTCGAGTATATATCTTTCTCATGCCTTTATCATTTGCACTAATAGCTAGTAATCATCTATGATTTACTTGTTCCATGTTGGTCTAAAAATGAATTAGTGAAGACACCAAAGACAAACGAATTACCTTTTATTACATGTGACATTCCCAAAATGATGCCTTCTTCTCAACCATCTTGTCGTGGGTTTTTGCTTCGACCTAATTGATCATTAACTACTCTCTTAATACTTCACCGTGCAGGAATATTTAAGGATTTCTTATTTTGCATACTAATTTTTTTCATAATATTCAGATCTCATAATATATTTCCAAAACATCTCGTCGACTGACGAATTCAAATTTAAATTGTAAAAACGATTCATTCGCCTCAGCGCTCCTGGACGAATTCGAATTCAAGGACGTAGATAAACTTGCATCATTCAAAAATTTAATATTTTTCAAATCAAAAAGTCTTAAAAGGCTTTCAATAGCACATTGACTTTAATTAAAAATGATTGAAAACTCTCTAAATCCAACAATCAATTTCATCGGAGCCAACAGATAAACCTAAAGGACTTCAAATGGACAAAACTAATTTATAAACCTAAAAAACTTTGAATCCCTTCAAAAATGTATTTATGCTCTCAACCTAAATTCAATAACGTAAATTGAAAAAATATTTAAATAAGTAAAAATATGAAGAAATCCATGATTATTTTGTGAGAGGATGGAGGGACATTTGGGAAATATGCTGAGTGATTTGAGTATTTTAAAAGTTAAGTAAGCAAAATAAGAGAAATGCTGCAGTTTGAAATATGCATCCGAACTTCCGGAGCAAGAAATTGGGAATAAATGAGTATAAAGAGAAATGAATTCGGCATGCCGTGAGCTATATCAATGAGAACTTGAATCCTCCTGCCTTAGCATCAGTAGCAGATTCCCAGAACGATGGCCTTTTCTTCTCGGCCATCTTCTCCTGGACTTTTGCTGTGACCTCATCGATCATTCCAGGAAATGATGCGTCGATGGCAGTTTTGAACTTCTCGAACAGATTTATCCTGTCTTTGGTTCCAGAGACGAGCTCTCTGGCATTAGGCTTCCGAAGAAAATCCAGAACATTCAATAAATTACTCCTGCATTGTAAAGTTTAGAATTCTGAATCAGAGAAAACATTGGCAATCTCATCTTAACATCAAGACCATTTGATGGAGGGCATGGTTATGACACTATAGGGGCAGACAGTGTGAACAAAGAACTTAACCAGAAGACAGTTGGGCAGATGATCACTTTCAGGTTAATGACCCCAACCAATTTGGGGATCGGGGAACCCATGCAAAGCAATAGAGTTTTCTCTGGTTCTAAGACTCTCGAACCTCATTTCGAGCCACATAACTCAACCCCCGCTTAACTCCGCTCCAACCCACTAATTTAGCCATTTACATTTAAGCACCACCATCCATCTTAGCTTTTCACTATGTCCCAAACTTCACCATCCTTAAGCGATCCATCAAACTCCCAAGCAGGTCAAATAAATTGACAATCGCCTCACTCACACACATTCACCTTGGCTGAACCACTTCCAATTTGGTTGAACTCTAACTTAGCCTCAACTCATCCGAACTTCATCCCACTTGATCTCTTATGGCCGCGCTCCCCATTAAGGTCAGAGCAGTTTCTGACATGTTGCAGCTGATAGACCAAGTGTAATATGTTGTAAAATTACTTCAACACATACACCCATGCATATTTACTACAATTAATAGCAAGAGATTATATCCTCAAGCTGACAAATGTAGTCTATCAGTACTTCCAACACACACAGTATTGGAATGTGTTGTGCAGCTTCAACTTTACAATGTGATATGAATTATACAAGAAAACAAGGCTAAGACAAGAAGAGCAGACATTCAAATAGACAATTACAGGTGAAAAAATGTACCATATCTTTGGGATGCACACTATATTCTGAGAAGAGAAGGTGGGTCTAAATTCAAACTAGCAACAACAGTATGGTTATCATTTACCAATTACCACGCTAAGTACCTAGCCAAGCACACCACAAAGACATGGAGACAACTTTTCAAACTGAAGATGAATAACTGACGAGCATGCATGCTTGCCATTGCCATTCTCAGTAACTCGACCATCAAACTACAGGTTATAAGTATCATGAACCAATGTACCGAACAAGATCAAAGTGATAAACAAGGATAGGTTATGCCTGTCTTCATTTTCATAAGTGATGCCAAGTAACTTTTACAAGGAGTATTTCTACTGAACAATTAGATATGAATTTAGGTTACTTGTAATGCTTCCCTCCGAGGTTCTCCAAGTACAAAATTATTATCTGCATTATGACTTATAAATGGTTTGAACAACGCTCTTACAACGCCAAATATATGCTACCTGAAAATGTGGATTGCTGTGGTAGGTTGAAATGAAAGGAATTTTTAATGTTGTTTAATAGGGATGCACTTACATGATTGGACTTGAACCACTTGATAAAAAATAACTAAACCTAAGCAATGGTAGCATACACATGTAGGCCTAAAACTCAATAAACCCATAATCTCCATATAGGCTAAATTGATCTGTCATGTCTTACTTAAATAGTTAAATTTAATGTTTCATCAAGGTCCAAGACGTAACAATCTAGTAAGGTCTCACATGGGGAGTTGTTGGCTATTTGAGGGGTTTTATAGTCTTGGAAAACTACTATTAACTAGACGTTAAGCAGTTTGGGTCAACGCGGAGCTTCACAAGCTAATGGACCAAAAGCATGTGATTGTCGATTTTTAAACGACACAGTTTACTCACTAGACATGCTCACATTCAAAGGATGCTAAGTGTTAAGAAAAAGTTAAGTATTTTGAATCAGTTCAGAGACGTATCTAAAGTAGCTTGGCATGGAAACAAAAACACTTAAAAGGTTACACAGAAACTCACCTGCTTACATAATTCTGTGTGATAGCTATAGAATCCTCAAGATTGATCACCAAATGCCACCATCCGTTGGGTACAAATACTACCTCCCCAGCTCTGCACACGCACTCCACTGGCCTCTTCTTCCATGTTCTACATGCTGCATAGAAGTTCATGAACCACTCCATGATGGACACAGGACTGGCTACCTCAGCTCCATCAGCACTAGGATGCACTCCTGGTGGCACGATCTCTGGTGGGAACATGATCCACTTCTTTGATCCCTTGATAACTGCATTCCAAGCGGAAGTAGAGTTTGGGTCAACATGGAATGACGACCCGGAACCTGCAGGTCCAATTATGATCCACCGGTAGTCCGGCCGCTCCTTTCCAAGCACAGAAAACAAATCTTCCCTGAAGTATATTGGAACCTCATACTCAGACCCAAGCTCGAGCACCTTGTCTGCAAACTTTGGATCGAAGAGGTAAAGAGGCCGCTCCTCCTTTGCAGCATCAGAATACTGGAAATACCTTTCCATTGTCATCTCCACAGGACCAACTGCGAATTTAACGTCACTACAAATTCGCACAAGTCTTTCTCGGTTCCACCTCTTCATCGCCGGCCAGGTGTCGAGACATCCTTGAAGTAAAACAGGCTTATTAGGATCCTCGAAGGTGTCAATGAATTCCTCGACCGAGATGCCACGGCGCCTCTCGGTGTTGTCGATCTTGAGCCACTCGGGCTTCATCTCGATGCTGGCGCAGAGCCAACTCTGGAAAAGGTAATCCGAGTAGAAGTTCCTGATTACTAGAGTCTCAGAGGGAGGCAGTGGCGGGGTTCTGGAAGCAGAGGAGAGGTAGGTCGACCTCCATGAGCCGCTGAACAGGAAGTCACCGTGAAAGCGTTCGAGGACGAAGGCGCGCCAAAGAGGGTCGTGGGTTGCGAAGACGTAGAGAGAGCGGCTGGTGGAAGAGAGGATGGCGAGGTCTCGTACGGGGAGGAAGGTGAGGACGTCGAGGAGGAGGTCGTCAGGGAGGATGCGGAGGGAGCCGAGACCAAGGTCGCGGGCGTTGGCGGAAGAGGAAGGGCCGCCAAGGAGGAGTAGATTTCCTAGGGGTTGGATCGCATGGAGACGGGAAGAAGCGGAGGGTTTCAGCTTGAACCCCAACACCTCCGCTCCCTCCTCCATGTCATCCTCGTCGTCTTCATCCTCCACTTCTTCAACTTCAGGGCGTAGTTGAGGTACCATTTTGGGGAAGGCGATGGCTGATCTCTTCCGCTTCTTCTTCTTCTTCTTCGTGGCCGTCGACGGTGGCTTCCTTCGGATGAGACCGCGGAAGTTGCTCGGCATTTTGCCTCAGAGGTTCACGACGAAGAGAAGCGCGTGTGGGTTTATAAACTAATTGGGCCAAGAAACCACGGGCGAATTTCGGGCCCGGCCGCTTGATTTAAGAAAACAATTATAACAATAATAATATTTACTATTATATATAATAAATTTGAATATGAAAAGTTGATTAATTTGGTTAACTCAAATTGATATTTATGAGAAATACTAATTTGGCGAGAATATGAAGTTGTAGGACGCGAATTACATTATCATACTATTTAAAAGTACGAGATTTATTTTTAAAATAATATAATTTTCTATTTATTTTATTTTATTTTGGCTTCTTTTATTTCACAATTTTCTCATTTTTTATCCCTATTTAAACGGACTCGTTCCACATGTGTTTAACACGTGCCTGAGCACAAGGTTGGAGTTGGAGAAGAGGTTTATTCGTCGACGCCGCTCGTCGAGAGATCGTTGCGGCGCCGGGAAGAGTGAGAGAGATGGCCCTATGGATGGACGCGGGGGCGAACCCCGTCTCCGATAGCGAGAAGGCGGACTTGGAAGCCATCGCGGCTATCAAAGAATCCGCCGCCATCGAGCTCAAGGTTAGTTGCTGGATTCTCAATCGTGTTGACCCTTGCTCATATTTATTTATTTATTTTCCCATTTATGTTCTGTTAATAGGTCGCTACTCTTGAAAGGTTCGGTTTTTTTTTTTTTTTTTGTGTGCATATTTTGATCGGGAAGTTGGTTACTTTATTACAACAATGTCCAAGTTACTAGTTAAGTTCGCGGTTTGGTGTGATCAAATGAATGAATTTTGCTTAGTTGATTCCTGATAGGTACTAGTTGATATAAAAATTTGGTTTTTTGGTGATTATTGAGAAAAATTCTAATATTTTCGTTACCTAAATCTGCATTACTCTTTTTTGTGGGTCGTCTTGATGGCACCTTGTTGTGCTGAATCTAATAACTGTTTTTTTTTTTTTTACAGTGTTGTTTAAGGAATTATAACCTAAAGAGGAGTCTTTTATACTACCATGTAGCCTAAATATAGTAAATTCGTTAAGATACCATTGTTATGAAGTACGTGATTAGAACTAGTTAATCTCTGGTGGCATAATCAGGATTTGATGATATTTGAAATGCCAAATTATATAAGACAAGAGGAAAGAGGAAAAGGAGTTCCAATTCTTTACTGTGGGGTTGGTTGTTCATGGAATCTGCAACTGTTGTATCTTTACAAAGCCGAAATGTGGGAAATAATATCTTGGACTCTTAGTTGATGAAGTCTTTGCTTTGTAATCTCTGGGTGAAAACAATGTGCACAACTTCACTCTTGCAAGCAAAGATCATATTTCTAATGAACTTTCAAGAATTTAAACGGAAGAACATAATCACATTTTCGAAGACTGATACACACTTTGCAAGCAAGTTGATGACTTTTTTGTGATTATTCATGTCTAATGATATATGTAATATCGTCCTTAATTGAAAAAATAAATAAATGTGAAGGGTAATTCTGTCTTGCTATTTTTCTTTGTGTAAACTAGTACATAAAAGATCATATAAAACACAATGTTTTTCGTTGGAGCTTCATAGGTGTGTGTTCTCCTCGTGACAGATTAAAGATGCACTCTTGTTAAATTCATTGTTGAGGAATAAACATAACCAGGTGTCACTCATTTAACCAGGGGTGAAGGAAAAATAAGTAAAATATAAATAGAT
>JBAMIE010000118.1:959591-976138 GCA_037177295.1 Kaempferia parviflora
GAAAAAAATATGCAAACGGAACTACTCCTACTGCAGGTGAGAAAGCACTTACCCTGCTTGGAGATAAGCTTACTGACTACTATAAACGTCGTAGAAAACTCCTCGTCGCGATCCGAAACTATCAACAGCTTCCTCGCGACGTGTAGAACTCAGATCTACGTTCCTTCTCGCTCGAATCCCCTTAGATTGCTCACTAGGAGAGAAAGAGAAGGGAGGGGGAAGAGGAGAAAGCTCACGGCCTTCTTCTATTTCCGTTTTCATTTTCTCTTTTTGTTTTTTTTTTGTTTTTTTTTTTGTTTTTTTGTTTTTTGTGTGTGTTTGAGCTTTGAGTTTGGATGTTATTAAACTTTTCAATTGAAGGTTAATTTTCGTTTAAATGCTATTAAATTTTTAATTTAAATTTGTTTGAAATTTATACTTGTTTGATTGATTATTAAATTTGATAATTTAAAATTATTTATTTATTTTTTTAAAAAAAAATATTTTTATTTGAATTTTTATACATTAAATAAATATAAATAATTTATTTAGAGACGTTTGATTTATTTATTTATGACCTAGAAGGAGGGCAGGGCCAGGAGAAAGGGGGGAGGAGAGAGAGCGGGACGGCCGGATCGTGTCGTTCACGAAAGGGAAGGGAGAGAGAGAGCGCGCACGGAAGCGACGTGGGAAGGGTCGATTACGACAGGAAATTACGTAATGTATGGGCCAACGGGAGCAGTCCACGTTCCGAGTGCAGACATCGAGGAGGGTGGGTAGAAAGGTGACGTCAGACTATAGTAAAAATTATAGGATAATTTTTAAAATATTTCTAATACTATTTTTTAATTTCAATTATTTAATTAATATTAGGATGGTTCTGAGTTACTTCATATTAATTAAAACTCTAGGGATATTATTTTTTAAAAAATAAGGTAAAGAACTCTAGTGGTATAAATTAAAAGGACGTATTTATCAAAGAGGAATTTAAAAAAAAATAAAACAACTCACTATTATAATTTTTAGTTTTTAAAAAAAAATTATCATTCCTACTACACTGTTACGACAATTATTAGATACTATTGAAATAGTTATTATAATAACATTTTATTACGTATGTATATCATTTTTTTATTATGTGGAATTTAAAAAATAATTTTTTAAATAATAACTTTATATTTTTTTCTCAACTAAATTGACTATGGCTCTATTTTGGGGGTCAATGGACTTGACGGTGACTGATATTTCATATTCGGTGCAATGGCAAGCATTTCGATCAGGTCACATCACGATTAATCTCGTGGAGTCATCGACGAGTCCACTGTTGACGTGACACGTGTTGCATCAAGATCTCGGAGCACTCGGACTGCAACTAGTAGTCGAACGTATCTTATAATTGTTATTGTACATCCTTGAAATCTCCCACGCTTACTGAACCTGTCGGTGAACATAATGATATTTCATCGATGATTTAATTAGAGGGTCAACATCAATCATCTCATGATAAGAAGGATAATAACGTCATTTAAAACTTGTTTAGCGGAAAATTAATCACCAAAATAGAAATCGGCACCGTCTCTCCTACTCTCTAATCAGAGTAAGATGACCCCGGGTCTATGATACAGTGGTACATTTATCATATAATTAGGAGAAGATGGCCCCGGGGCTATGGTGCAGTGGTAAGAACGTGTAGTTATCTCCCAGATACCCACGGTTGAGCGTTTCCCGATTTACCTTGGTGGTCGGTGGAAAACTTCCGTAGGGCAGAGCCGGCCACCTCCGAAAATAATCAATGAAGCTAACTGAATTTATCATTTTTTTTCTAATTAGAGGAAGATGATATTGGCACATAATTAGAGGAAAGTGAGAACGAGTCTATTCACTTTTTACCACGAAATTAGAGGAAAATGAAGGTTAGAATTTTTTATATGCAAAATGGTGTATATGCCTACGTAAGGTAGGCGACTGTGAAAGGTGTTCTTTGATAGAGAAAACAGCTTCTATTCTATTTTTCTGTCTTTCTCTTTTAATCCTTTAAATAAGGTAAATTTATTCATGTCATCACTTTTTTCCTAATATAATCAGGATTAAGATATGTTTTCCTTCTACTCCAATTCTTATAAGTTATTATTCCATTAATAATATGAGATGTATTACTCAAATACTTATTATCATTCATCGCTGAGTCAAGGAGCCTCAAATGACTTGAGCACCGAGAGACTCAAGAGATCCGACTAGCTAGAGAATTCAGGAAGCCTCAAATGAGTACTTGAGGGCCAAAAGATTCAAAAGACTCAATTAGCTAGGGGAGTCAGGAAGCCTTGAATGACTTGAGGGCCGAGAGCCGTAAGAGATCTGACTAATTAGGGAAGTTGGGAAGCCACGAATGACTTGAGAGTCGAGAAGCTCAAAAGATCCGACTAGCTAAGGAAGTTAGGAAGCCTCAAACAGCTTTAGAGCTGAGAGGCTCAAGGGACCTGACTAGCTAAGAAAGTCGGGAATCCTCAAATAAATGCTGAGATCAAATCTGTCTATGAAACCACGCACCTCAGAACCACGGGGCATGCTACTGACCCTTACCCAAATCACTTACAATAGTACATGCTAAACTAATAAGCATTTATAGAGGGAGATAAGATTTGCTGTCTGACTCTCTTACGTGATTCCATCCGTGACTGACTCGTATTTTTAAACATTTGGATCACTTTTGAATGCCCCGCACGTTAAATCGGGTAGTATTTCAGTTTCATTTATAGAGGATAATGAACCATAGGACATTTCAACTGCGAAAAACGAACACTGTATTTCGATCTGAAGAATTCGAGCACCTATAGCTTTTGGAAGTTGAGGAACTTGATGGACAAAGACTATGAAGATTGAAGAACATGAAGACTAAACCCACGTACGTTAGTCCTCAGGATTCAAAAAATACACTCCCCATCCTTTTCTTGTATAGAAGACCCTTCCTGTCCTTTACTTTTCAAAACTGATTTTAAAAATATTAAATAAACCACAAATATGGTCAAATCCAAAGTCAAATCAGTGGTTTTTTTTTTTTTTTTGTAAAATCCATCGTCTCTTTTCATTTCTGTTTTATACATAAATTGTTCATAATTTATTTAGGTTTTTTAAAATATAATTTTATATAATCTAAAACTAATGAAAATTTTTAAAAAACTATCATAGAGAATCACTTAGAGTTTTTTTTTATATCACTTATTTGATCATATCTAGTATTACCAAGTCCTGAAAGCTACTAAATTGGATGATCTAAACATTAATTATAGAAAAAAAACCATAAAAGAAAAAGCATGGCATTGGAGCAAATGCAAGGTTTAGTCAAGACATGCATTGACGAACTTATGCATGTATCTTTGTCAAACTTGTTTAATGAGTTCCAAAACTTAGATATTGTTAAAATGTCACTATCAAATTCTAGGTCACAATAGTATGAGTTTATGTCATGTTTGAAAGTTCTTGCCCAAATAAGTTTTTAAATAACAAGAGATCTCATTGATAATTAACCATTCAGTATAATAACTTAATTTAATAAATCTTTTTTGCCCCCGGGGCAATGGTGCAGCGGTAAGGGCTTTCAGTTGTCTCTCAGGCACCCATGGTTTGATTCCCAGCTACGGCACATTTACAGAGATTTTTCCTCTAAATGGGACTCGCAACTTATAAGGGACGCTGGGCTTCTGGGTCGCCCACCGCGAGCGCTTCCCGATTTACCCTGGTGGCCGGTGGGAAACTTTCGTGGGGTAGAACCGGCCATCCCCAGAGATAGTTATTGAGGCTAACTGAGTTTATCATTTTTTTTTATTTAATAAATCTTTCTAGTAAGTTCAATTATATGTGTATTCTGGAAGTACAGCAAGTTCACTTGAATCTATCTCATTTTTATGACATGGTATGCTGGCTTATTCCACGACTCTCTTCGAATATTTCGAATTTTATAATAAAAAAATATCATTTAAATAATATTTTGAATTTTTATTTTAAAAACATTAAAACAACTATCTACTATAATTATTATTTTAAAAATATTATTATTCTACACCGCTACAACAATTATTAACTATTATTATAATAATTATTAAATAGTTATTATAATATTTTTTATTAAATAAAATTAAAAAAATATTTTTTAATACATTGGTTAGACGTAAATATATTTATACAATAATCAAGTTTTATCCAGCTAGGGTCGACTATATAGATTATTTTACCTTTACATGCTCTATCTCCTATTATATCATTATCTACACTTAAATAAATTTATCTTATTTTATTATTTTTTTTTGTTCTTCCTCTACCTTATTTAATATGCATATTTGTCATAATTTCACATCGCTTAATTGGAAAATTAATCGATCCTCTGCGTACATACATGTATCATCTTAAATGTGTCTCTTAGAATTTTTCCTTAATAAATACAACTCCGACTTTCACTATAATGCTCTCATTTCTTATTTTATTCATCGTCGTATGTCTTCATACATCCAGCTTAACATTCTCATCTCTGCAACTCTCAACTTCTAATCATGTGCTCGAATTTAGAGACCAACACTAAGTTTCACATAATATATATAATTTTATAAAACTTTTCTTTAAATTTTATACATACTTTACGATCACATACAACATTCGACGTTATTCTCTATTTCAACCATCTTACATTTTGTTTCTCGAGGGATCCAGTGTTGACAAAACACGTGTCGCATCAAAATCTCAGGGAACTCAGACCGAAACCAGGAGCCGAAAGCATCTATCTTATAATAATAATTGTATGAATATTGTACATCCTTGAGATCTCCCACACTTACAATAGTACATGCTAAAATGATAGTCAATATGAAATTCGTAGTGAAATAAAGTTACAAAAAAACCAAAAATTACTATAGCTAGCTCGTATAAACTCATCAGCATTTATAGAGTGAGGATAATGCTGGGACTGAACCATAGAAGGAGGAGACTTCCGACTGAGAAAACCGAACCGTGTATTTCGACTGAGAAGCATAGAGAACTGAAAGAATTCTCGCACCTATCGCTTTTGGAAGTTGAGGAACTTGATCGAGTAGGCAAAGACTACGAAGAACACGGCGACGAAACCCACGTGAGTCAATGCCGCCCACTTAACGAAGCTGTACTCATAGCCCAGGGTATCGTTCAAGTATTCCGTAAGTAGTATCCGGTCAGTTTGTCCAGGAACGCTGACCTCGCCACCTCTCTTCCCCAGCTGCGATGCAATGACACCATAAATTGTCCAAGATACTGGATTGCCCCAGTAGTACCACCTCCACCAGATAGGAATTTCCTGCAAAATGTGCCATCGAGAATTGATCAGAGACAGTACTATATATATATCAGCTTCACGACGAGTACTGCATCTGAAAGATGTACAATAATATTATACCGGCCGTGAAATGAGGAAGCCCGAGAACAAGTTCCAGAAGTTGAAGAAGAAGCTAGACACGATGCCCGCGACTTGATGGTTGGGTGTGACTGCCACAGCCATCATGCCATACAGAACAAAGTAGGTAAAGCTCATGGCGATGAAGTAAAAGAACCAGAAGAAGTTGGATGCGCGCCAAGTAAAGCCCATCATCGAGAAAAGAAGAATCGTGTAGATGAATCCTTGTACCAGAATGTATAGCACCTCGATGCTCACCTGGGAAAGCAAGAAAGAAATGTAAGTATTTCTTCTCTGAATTCATCTCACTCGTTTCTTTGATTGAAGGAAATAAAACATTGGCTTAATTAATTACTTGAGCAAATGCATAGGCCCATGCTGAGTACATCCCGGCAGCTCTTTCACGGTAGAAGACTGTCCTCTCGACAGCCACAACCGGCTGCACATTGATAGAATTGCTGGATCCAAGGAAGAAGACCGCAGCATAGAAAGCTCCAAGTAGATTCAGAACGTCTTGTTGAGTGTCACTGTTCATGGCCAAAAGAAATAGGATGAGAAAAATACAGTCCATTAAACACACTCTTTACAAGATTACACAAAACTTATTCGATATTACATTATGGTATTATACTAATTAAATCTTCCAGGAAAAGAATCATGGAGAAACTAGCAGCTAGTATTCACTTTTGTGAAAGTTTCACCAAACTTTCAGAAAATATAGAAGCATATATATCATCCTAATTTATCAAATGAGCTTCTATTTTGCACATGCCACTAGTCCACTAAATTGTGTCCTATGATAGTATTAACAATGCAATTTCTTCTACTGTTCATCTCTCAGGATATTCGATAGCATGTGCTGTAGTTTATTTCACATTGTAACTCGGACAGAGAGAACAGAACAAAACGAACTTATAAGTTAGAAAGCTTACGTCTGTTTGCCTTTATTCCAAAACATTGTGCCAAATATTAGAGCAATAACAATTGTCATGAAGAATCGGACAGCATTGTAATGTGGGTTTCTCCAATAAGACCAATACTGTTTCCAGAAACAAGCTTGGCATTGAACAGTAAAAGTCTGCGCGTATTTTGTAGAGAAGTATAGATCCTTCGAATTTGGTGCCGGAATACTCAATTCTTTTATAAGTTCTTCGATTTGTCTGAAAAGTACGAAGTGGTCAAAGTAAGTTATTCGATCTTAATATGTGATAAATATTTTGGAAACATTTATGTTCTACTTACTGATAAAGTGGAGAATTGGCATAAACCTCTGCAAAGTCAATATTCAAGCTAGCCTCGGCTTGGGTACTGCTTACTTCCAACATCCATGTTGCAGGGTTAATACCATCAGCGATTTTTGGTACCCCTGGAATTGCCTGCAAGTTAATCTCTTTGATTAAATAGAACAACATGTGGCCAAATGAGAAGTGTAGTAAAAATTATGAAGTAAAAAAATTCAAGAAATTTTAAAATAAATATGATCAGAGTTCAAAATCATTAGTAAATGAACTCACTTCAAAATATTCAACAAGCCTGTGAGATTGCCGACCAAGAGGGCCAGCATATATAACTTGACCTCCCCTTTTCATCAAAAGTAGCTAGGAAGAGAAAGAAAAAAAAAATACCAACTCATCAGGAACCAATGTTTCCAATTTAGTATCAAAGCCACATAAGATTAAAAATATTTGACGCAAGAGATTAAAATTTGTATGAACAAGAACCTCATCAAACGCTTCAAAAATGTCTATGCTCGGTTGGTGGATTGTACACACGACAGTTCGTCCTGTGTCAACTGTATTTCTAACTGTCCTCATAACTATGGCTGCAGCTCTTGCATCAAGTCCTGATGTTGGCTCATCCATGAAGATGATGGATGGATTTGCAACAAGTTCAACAGCAATGGTCAGTCTTTTTCTCTGCTCAGTTGATAAACCATTAACCCCAGGAAGGCCAACTAGAGCATCTCTTAAAGTATCAAGTTCAACCAACTCCATGACCTCCTCCACGAACATCTGCATTAAACAGCTATTAGTCCAGCTTATGACAATGACAAATTTAGATATCTATTCACAATAAATACAACATTATTAAAGGTGCAATTGGATGGAAACAAAATTGCAGCTGACCAGTCGTGTTTGGTTGTCAATGTCTGATGCAAGACGCAGCCAAGCAGAGTAAACAAGTGATTCATAAATAGTCATATATGGCGAATGAATGTCATTTTGTTCACAGTATCCACTTATTCTGGCAAAAGTCTCCTGATTTTTAGGATAACCAGAAATACTAACGTCGCCTTCAATATAACCACCAGTTTTTCTTCCTGCCAGAACGTCCATCAATGTAGTCTTTCCTGCTCCACTAACTCCGACCAATGCAGTCAGGACTCCTGGCCTAAATGCACCACTTACGTTGCTCAGCAGCTGGAGACGATCTTCCTCGACTCCTTGGCTCTTCATTTCCTGATGTGAAAGGATGAAAAAGGTCAGATTTGATTTTATTTGTTTTTCCTTCGGATTTGCTTCTTAAATTAAATCATGGGGGAAAACAAGAGAAAGAGACATGTAAAACATCAAATGCATTGCATCAAAATGAGGGAAAAAAAGAAGGAAACTTTGGATAGACTTACAGCAGGCATGTCAACATAATAGTTCACATGATGGAAAGCAAGAGAAAGAGGTTGGAAAGGCAAAACCATTCCTCTCTTTGCTGGACGAACTGAAGCGCTAAAACTTTCGGAGCTTTTTCTCCTTGCTACATCTGGGAAAATATAAGAAACTTTTCTATCAATAAAAATGGAAAAGAATTGAATGTTTTTTATGATTTAACAGAGAATGAAGAGAGCTCCGGTAAGAGACTTAAACCATTGGTTATGTTTAATGATGAGGATTACTTGAACCATATGCTCAGAGATGCTAATTATTGCCAAAACCAATGACTGAACCATGTCCTGAGGACTATAGAAGGGATTTAATAGTGGTTTCATTAGGGAATGAAGCAAGTTGGCAATGTCAGAGGTGACTTCTAAAAATCACAATCAGACCAATATTAGAACGACACCATCTCTAAGCTCACCTCCACAATATCCTTCATGTTGCAGATACCATAAATATGCATGGAAACTATATATCATTTCCCATAGATTGTTGCTGATGGGATAGAGTACATCATCAACAATTTATAACGGGTTGTTGATTGGTAGATGCGGTAAATTTTGCACCTGAGGGTGATTGTATTATTCTATTCGACATACATGATTGAATGATTTTGGAAGTTAACACATAAATTCTCTTAAAAATTATCCCATATTTTGAGTTCATAATCAATCATGATAAAAGATCACAAAGAAATAAGAGAACAAATGTGATCAGAAAATCTAACCAGATATATCCTGTCGAGCAGAACTCGCATTCTCTATCATTTCAACCCTTCCATTTTCTATTGATGAGTTTTTCTTTTTCTTACTTGATTCCTCATCAACAATTGCGTTTTGAGCACTTGCAAAAGCTACAAACATGGGAATTTGGTTCGCATAAGAGAAAAGATCAAAAAGAAAATGAAAAATTGAAGTTCTAATTAATATAGACAACTTACGATTCAAGTAAGTGATTGAAAGGACAAACAATATGTTGAATAGAATAATAAACCCTATGAGGGCTCCAATTGCAAGCCAATACCAATAGCCACGAGTAAACATTCCTCTAGATTTAAGAAAAGCGGTTCCCACAGTTGTAGCGTCTATATTGCGGTCAGTGTTGTTCTGCAACAAGGATAGGGAAGACATTCATTAGAAATGAAAATGCAAACAGCACTCAGAGAACAAACTCATCATCGAAACTTACTGCGCCCCATCTTGGATCAAGGAACTCATTAACACAAATAGCATTTTGCCCATACATTATAGGAGAACTCCAGAAACCCCATATCCACCAGGGTTTGATGTCATCTGTTCACATAAATAAAATGCTAGTTTCAGTTTTGGCACATCAGTTTCATGACAATCGATCAAGTATAAGAGGAACTAATCAGGGTTATACTAAGGAGTTTCTAACCTTTAGAGATGACAATTCCTCCTAGCACGAAAACAATAAGCAAGGCGAAGGTTCCAAATGTATTGGCAACAACCATCGTTCTTGATGCTGCAGCAATGAAGCGGAACAGACCAAGAGCCATTTGATGGGTAAGGAGAAGTGCGAGGAACTGGCGGAAGAACCTACCAAATTGGGAGAACAAAATGAGATGGTTGATTTTAACTTACCCTGCATACATATCATGTCATAGAAAAATAAAGTTGCAGAAAATGAAATTTTATCACAGGTAATATAGAAGCATCTAAACCAGTTAACCTTGACAAAAAAAAATTAAGGAATGAGATAATTACCGTCCTGCAGCAGGGGCAAAACCAACGACATAGTAAGTAAGTATGATCCAAATTCCAGTGTCTAGAAATGAAAGAGGAATTTTGAGGATAGTGTATACAATGCCAAAAGCCCAAGGAGGGAAAAACAAGAAATCTCTTTGTTTATAAAATACGGGGAGCTTCTCAACAGTCATCACAATTTCTGCCATTCCATTGAACATGATGTTGGTCAAGGTAAAGAATAGTGCACCAAAAAATTTGCTGCCGTCAGCAATTGTTCGATGGTGCATTTCTGTTCTGAAGAACACAGACATGGTTATCAAAGAAAGTGTGGTTATCTGGGTTGTCTTAAAAATAAAGATAAAAGAATTTCTCTTCATCAGCAACCACTCCCTCGAAAAACAAGCCTTCAAAATTTCCCAGTTAGAAATACCATATCTTTCTGTTGTCAGTGCTGCAGGATGGGCTTTAGACTTATCATAAGGAACACTAAGCTCTGCAGCTAGTTGTCTCCCAACATGAAATTTCTTAAAAAGCTCGACAAACTCAGGTACTGGAATAAAGCGGTAAGGTTTGTCCTTCTTAGCCCAATACTGTGCTTGATCCTTCTTTGAAGTTACCTCTTGAAGAAAGTCAGCGACACCTTTCCTTTCAGGGCATTTAAAACCAACAGACTCAAAGAACTCAACAACATGTTCCCGAGGACCTTGATAGACTATTTGACCCTCGGATATCAAAATAACATCATCAAATAGTTCAAATGTCTCAGGTGCGGGTTGAAGAAGAGAAATAAGCACTGTTCCATCCATGACATGGACCATCTGTCTCATGAACTTTATTATTTGGAAGGTAGTAGAACTATCAAGTCCAGTTGATATTTCATCCATGAAGAGTGCTCGTGCAGGCCCAGTTAACATCTCTCCTGCAACCAAGAACACATGGGTCAGATTACTAAACATGGGCATATGGTAAAGAGAATAAAGTTTCAAAGGACCAAACATATTAGGAAGCTTCTTTCAGTATGAATATTCCTTTATGCCTCATGACCTCGTAATTATAAATTTGAATAGTTGGAAATTCTAAACTTCCTCTTCATATAGAATATTTGGACACCGCCATTATGAGAAAAGTTATTAGATAGTTTTTTTTTATTTGAGTTTGAACTTTGAAGGGGCCAGACTGATGAAGAAAGTTTGCAAATGACATTCGCTTTCAATAATGTTCTCCTAGCAATAAACCTACCAGTTGTCACACGCTTCTTTTGTCCTCCAGAAATGCCACGTCGCATTTGATCACCGACAAAGATGTCTGCACAGATGTCCAAGCCAAGTACCTATTTTCCAGCATTTTAAGTATTAACATTGTTAGTAAATGATCAAGCAATGATAAAACGGCACTAAAAAGTTGTTGGCTTGAACCTTGAGAATATAATCGGTTGATACATTGGTTTTCTGCCCTTTCATTGCAGCAGCTTTCATGAATGCATCAATCTCAGGATCTGGTTTAATACCTGCATCTCTCTCTCGTCTTGACAATTCTGATAACATCTCATACCTTGATCCTACACCCAAGCACCGTGCTGAGAAATCCAATGTTTCTCGAACTGTCATCTCGCCGTTGTGAATATCCAACTGACTAATGTAAGCAGAAGTTCTTTGAGGAACAAATTCTGACAGCTCATGGCCACAATATGTGACTCGACCCCATTGCTGCAAGAAAGACATTAAATGCACGTACCTTAATATCACACGGGGACTTATTTGAACTCTTACAAAAATATTACAGAGGAGATTACACAATTGCACAATAATAGTGGGGAACAAGAAGAGAAAGCATACTCTTAGACTTCTATCAAGCTTCCCAGCCAAGGCAAGCAAGAGTGATGTTTTCCCTGAAGATGGAGGTCCAAGCAACAATGTCATCCTGATAACAGTTAGATATTGAAAAGTGAGATGCTTCTTGTTTTTCTCAGAATGATGTCTAATTTAGGCTCACTACACAAAACTCAAATATATGTTTGGTCAAGCCCATGCCAAGGCCCACAGGCATTGCTAGCATAACTTTTTCTTTCTAACATTAGGCTAGGTCAAGCACAACCTGTAGACCAAATATGACCATGAACAATAGTTTTTACTTATATTCTTTTTCCATCCCTAAATAAATATTATTTTATTATTAAATAGTGGTCAAACAAGCCGGCCTAAGCATGGCACAGATTGGTCATGCCTAAGCTCATGTTAGGTCTAAGATGGCTCTATGCCGATCTGAGCCTAACTTGAACTGTTTCAAGCACCTTTAGTAGTTATTGACAATTAAGCAACAAAAGTCTTCTGAAATATAAAATCTCTTGGGGTTTAGAAGCAGTTTAAAACAAAAGTCTAGAATCCCCAAACTTAATCAAGGAAGAAAAAAATAAATTAATGATTGTCAGAAACCTTAGAACAACTGAACGGCAGTGGAAGGCAAAATAAGACTATTTATATACTTACCTTGTTGGCTTTAATATCCCACTGACATCATGAAGAATCTTTAAAGTCTTTTTCTTGGATCGATTTAATCTTACGAGACCAACAATATCCTGAATGTCCACATTAGAAAAACAAGAGATATTAAATGGGGGGAACAGGATTTATAACCATCATTCTACTAAGACTGGCGGCCGCCATGATCACAAAGTGAATAAAAAGAATTCTACAATCATGTAGATCCAAATAAAGCTTCATCCTTTTTCTTTCCCGATTCACTTTGTTTGCCTTTCAATTTAGGTTCAATTTTTCAAAGATGGTTGCTAAGTACCTCGAGAATGTTGACAGTGAAATTCCACAAGGTAGGGAGTGCTCTGCTTCCGACGTACACATCTGCCTCCACTGTTACGTTTTCATATCGGACCTCAATCTTTGGAAGTTCCAGCCCGACTCTGTTCCATTTGTAATATATGTCACAAACTAATCAACTACATAGAACAAGAACATAATAGTTTTCGTGATTTCATTCTCTTGAAAAAAAAAAATTGAGTAATAAGGGAGGAGAAGCGTTAAAAGGGGGAAATTTGTTAATGAGAACAATATATTTGTTACTCGAAGCACGAATTAAGCTGGGGATGGAGGATTTGTTCCCAAAAGAAATACGGAACGTGCAAAGGTTCTGATGAAATTAAATTTGTAAAAGATTTGTCTTTTTTTTCTTCTTTCTTCGTCCCGAAATCGATTGATTAATTCGAGTAAGGATGTAAAAATTTGGGTAAAAAATGAGCTAACTGTCGAATCAAACCCTCGATCGTACGAAAAGGGCAAGCAAAAACCTACCGGTCGATACGGTCTCGGAGGCGAGTGAGGAAGCGCTCGTTGTCCTCCTCCACCACCTTGAAGATGTGATCAAGCAGCTGCTTCCGGTCCTGCGGGCCGAGCTGGTTGACATCGATCTCGCTGGTGATGACGTTCCCGTTCTCCGCCATCTGCCGGAGGATTCCCTTCCGCATCCGGTCGTATGTCGGCAGCTTCTCCAGCGCCGCCCACTTGAGATTCTCCTCGTCATCGCCCTCGTCCGTCATCCGACTGCGCTGGAACACATCCGCCCGGTCCTGGAAGCCCTCCGCCCAGCTCCGCCGGCTACTGCTGTTCCGGATGATGTCGTTGGCCATTTCGCGGCCGCTGGCTTGTCTCCGCCTTCCTCCTCTCCACTTCTCCTCCTTCAACTCCTCGTCGTCTTCTTCCGATCGCAGCTTGGAGAAGGAGAAGCCGCTAGTGAGGGCTTTTATGGTGTGCCCGTGCGAAAATTCAAGCTCTTCTCGCGGTCTTCGCTTTGCTTTTCCTTCGTCCCTACTTTTTAATTTTAAAAACCTTTGGGCTTTTTTACAAATTTACAGTCCGGTTTAACCCTTCGATTGTAATTTCATGTTAGCCCTCAGAATTCAAAAAATATACTCCTCGCCCTTTTCTTGTAGACCACCCATCAATTTTGACCCGGGATTCAAATCTCCCTTTACAGAACAATTTACTTTTCAAAAAATAATTTTTTAAAAAATAATAATAATAAAATAAACCACGTCAAATATGGCTAACGCAGCCGCCTCTGCTAAGCAATGCACCACATGGTCAAATCCAAAGTCAAATCATCTCTTATACTTAAATTGTTCACAATCTATTTTGATTTTTAAAATATAATTTTACATAAAGCTAAAACTAATGAAACTTTAAAAAATTATATCATAGAGAATCACTTGAAGTTTTTTTTATAACTTATTGATCATTATCTAATATCTCCAACTCCTATTAAGAGCTATTAAATCGGATGATCAGGATTAGCGGGTGTAATTCTTTGCGATGGAGTCAATCAGGATTAATTAGTTTAAAGAGTTGAATATATGGATCAGTAAAAAAAATATTAAGTGCGACGATCTAAATATTATAGAAAATACATCAAAGAAAAAAAGCATGCCATTGGAACAAATTCAAAGTTTAGTCAAGACATGCATTGACGAATTTGCACATGTATCTTTGTCAAACTTGTTTATGAATTCCAATGTCAAATCATGCATGTATTTGTTAAAATATCACTATCAAATTCTCGGCCACACTAGAATGAGTTTAGCTTATGTCTTGTTTGAAAGTTCTTGGCCAAATAAATAAGTATTCAAAATCCTAGAGATTGGAAGAGAACAAACAAACGGATCATTTGTCATATAAATATAGAAAAAATTAGATAAACTACAATGGTGTGTGGAAAATTTTAGCTATAATTAAATATACTTGAATTCAGAGACATCATCTCTACGAAATAGTATAATAACTTAATAAATTTAATAAATAAATATCTCAGTTTTGAGGTTGATGATATAGTAATTTGTGGCTACAATTTTTTTTTTTTTTTTTGTTTGTTCCACGCCTCTCTTCAAACATTTTGAATTTTATAACAAATCTATCATTTAAATAATATTTTGAATATTATGCTTATGTGAAAAAAGAAAAAAAGAAGTTGAAAATGGTTTGAGCAAGCAAATAAATAAAGGAAAGAAGTTGTCAAAGTTCTTGAGTTGAAATTTTGATTTTGAGATTAATTTCCTAAACATTTAATAATTATTATTATTATTATTATGATTATTATTATTTAACTCTCATTAGAAGTTTCTGAGTTCTTTCAGCTAGCTCTCTTTAGATTGCACCAATGTTTTTACACAAAGCTCGGGGGCCAATTCTTAGTGATGATGACTAAGGGAGCGAGGATTATTCCAACTTAAAAAGGATGACTTTTCGGTTTCCAAATATCAAAGGAAGCCCTTAATCTAGACCACAACCACAATATCCAATCACACCCACAATCAATCTGTGAACAATAGAAGATGCCAAGAATCCATCTAGAAATAAGTTTGAAATCCACACAAAAATGTTTGAATGGAAACTAGTCAAAAGTACCAATCACGTTCCAAATATTTGGAGAAGTCGAGTTCTGTACGACAAGCAACTGACAATTGACGGGCAACAAATTAGGCAATGCTCGATTATTAAATATTATTCTGTTTTGAAAATTAAACATCACACAAACTAGACAGGGTGCAAGAATGGAACGGAGGGTGGGGAAAAAAGAACAATAAAAATGTTTTTATAAAATTACGAAAGGAGCGTAATTATTTGAGCCTGTTATTGCACAATTTCTACCCGTTTCTAGATCGTTCTAGATTCTCCTAACGTCCCGTACAAAGAGAGGAAATACTTTTGGAGCAAAAGAAAAAGATTAAGGAAAAGCTCAATTTTCCTTCATTTGATCAATCAATCCATCCGTCAAACTTTCTGTTTCCTTCAGGGTAAGGATGGAGGAGGAAAAGTAATCCATATGGAAACAAAACACTTCGAAGGGAGAGCAAAGAAAAGAGAAAAGGATTCCCGAGGAAGACTCGTGGAAATGAAGGATTGGGGAAAAAGAAAATGACAAAGTGTCCACCTGGCCCGGGCCGCCCACGCGGGGTCGTGTGAGACAGCAATGGGTCAACCTTGCGCGAGGCGAGACAGCAATGCAGTCATGCGGTCTGCCTTGCGCGAGGTTTCAGCCACCTCTCACGACTGTGCGGTGCTATCCAGCGCGAGGTGCTGCTGCCTCGCGTGGTCGTGCAGTGTTGTCCTGTAGCAGGTGATGTGATAAGGTTGAAAGGGTCGCTTAGAGTTTTGGCTTAGAGTTTTGGCTTAGTTCGTAGGAGCAGCTAGGACATCGACCTAGCGACGTGAGTCTGGCCGGCTCCATGGTACGTCAGGTCGGTCGTCACACTGGTCCTTCCTAAAGAGACGACGGAAGAGGTAACGATAGCCTACCTGGTTGCCCCCGCGGCCCGCTTGGTTGCCCCCGCAGCCCGCCCAGTTGATTAGCAGACCGGTCCTCCCTAAAGAAGCGACGGAAAATGTCAAGTAGCCCGTCCGACCAGCCCCGCGGCTCGCACGGTCGGTTGGTATACCGGTCCTTCCTGAGGAGACAACGGATGACCTGAAGCCCCACTCAGACGGGTTGCTTAACGAAATAACACTCCACTTACTCCTTTGGCGCGTAGCAAGCTAGCAGCCAAGGTGTCAGAAGCACAAACAACGCACTGTACAGAGGGTGCAAGCGAAGTTTCTAATCCGGACAGCCGTACAAAAACAGCATGCCTTATCTGACAACTGTATATCAGTGACACGCCCAGTTAAGGTAAGGTGTTAGTGTCAGAGGCAGTTTGCCCTTCGAAGGTAGCGCATCGATATACATGCCAAAGGATAATCCTCCATTATAAATAGGGGTCTTTGGTCTCCGACGTAGGTACGCGCACTGTAGTAA
>JBAMIE010000118.1:1033702-1046346 GCA_037177295.1 Kaempferia parviflora
AGTGCTGACAATAGAGCCCACTGCTCGCAATATAATGCAGCGGTAAGACGTTTGATGGTTTCACATAGGATTAGGGTTGAATCGGAAAGTTGATCATTTCTAAAATTAGTAGGTGTATAAGGAACTTGATATCCAAATTAATTAATGTTCTATCGGGGGCGGTGCGATGGTTAGGACATGAGAACTTGTCACATGAGGTTTAGAGGTCGAATTTCGACGTGTCTGAGCATATATCTCCCCCCCAACGGATTAGCGGGGGCATTGGGGCGAACAAATTCGCCTTTTTTGCCACTTGATATCCGAATTAATAAAAGGACAAAGTGATATTTTTATTATTAAATTATGGGTGTGTTTTAATCCTTTTAGTTTTTATTAATCATTAATATGTAAATCAAGATAATTGTATTAAACATATGCCTTTAATATTTATTGATTAATTTAAAATACAATAAAGCTTGATTAATATTGCAATGACCCTAAGATTTTTACTAATAACAAAATAGAAAATTTAGGGTCATCATTTTGATATTAATCAAACTTAAAAGAGGTTTTCTGAACAGTAACAGATCACATCAGATCATGTCAGACTAAGTCTCATTCACTGATCTAACAGATCACATAGATCTCAAAAATGTATGATCTGACGTGATATGTCCAATCAATAAATGACACACTGAGAAGTGGGACAGAGGATCCCATCTAAACAGATGGGATCCTCTGTCCCACTTTTTTATGTCTCCATGTCTCATTCACTGATCCAACAGATTGTGTCAGATCTCAAAGATGCATGATCTGATGTGATCCGTCCAATCAATAAATGAGACATGGGGATACGGAGAAGTGGGACAGAGGATCTCATCTGTTTTGAGCTAGATGGGATCTTTGTCCTATTTTTTATGTCCTCATGTCTCATTCACTGATCTAATAGATCAGATCAGATCATGTCAGATCTCAAAGATGCATGATCTGACGTGATCCGTCCGATCAATAAATGACACACGAGACACGGAGAAGTGGGACAAAGGATCTCATCTGTTTTGAGTTAGATAGGATCCTTTGTCATATTTTTTTATGCCACCATGTCTTATTTACTGATCCAACAGATCACATCAGATCATGTCAAATCTTAAAAATACATGATATAACATAATCCATCTAATCAATAAATAAAATATGAAGACACATACAAATAGAACAAAAGATCTCATCTGATTTTAAGCATCACATGCCAATAATTTCATCCAATTTTAAATGTATAACCGTATGCTGGGTTATCTGGCTAACCACTGCATCGATTGCACGAGGGCTGGACCCTCGTTTTCTATCTCTTGTCATGTGCTTCGTCTCGCCGATTTTGCAGTCAAATAAGGGCGATTTTTTTTTTCTCTCTCCCCCCAATTTTTTTCGCCTCTCCGTCTCTCTCTCTCTTTCTCGATCGAGCTCTGCGTGGATGCGTGGAGATTCTAGACTTGTGCCGGCCGGCGGTAGATGAACAGCGGACGCCACCGCCGGAGCAATGGACGAAACGGCGCCCACGGCGGGGCCCTCCCAGATCTTCGCCGACAACCTCAAGGGATTCATACTCGCCGTCGCCTCCAGCGCTTTCATCGGCGCCAGCTTCATCATCAAGAAAAAGGGCCTGAAGCGTGCCGGCGCCTCCGGCTCCCGTGCTGGTATGCGATCCGCCATTCTTCTCCGCCTTTCCTTCCTTTCCGGCGCTCTATAGCTTCCCTCCGAAAAATTAATCGAATGAAGGAACGTGCTTTTTTTGGTTGTTTAAGGCGTAGGTGGGTATGGATATTTGTTGGAGCCTCTATGGTGGATCGGGATGGTCACTAGTAAGCCCTCCTTTCCTTCAATTGCTCTCCTCCTCCTCCTTTTTTTTTTGTTTGTCTATGGAAAAATTGTTCCTTTTCCTCGCAGTGATAGTTGGTGAAATTGCAAATTTTATTGCGTACATCTTTGCCCCAGCTGTTCTTGTTACACCACTGGGTGCCTTGAGCATCATTGTCAGGTAAGAGATGCCCAATCTCGAAGATCTAAGGGTACAGCTACAGCTTTTAATTAATATTAGAAAATAGCTTCCGGCTGAGAAATGGTGGATACAGTGCTGTTTTGGCCCATTTCATTCTGAATGAGAGGTTGCAGAGGATGGGAGTCTTAGGCTGTGTGCTCTGCATTGTCGGTTCGACGGTCATCGTGCTCCATTCCCCACAGGAGAAGACGCCAAGCTCTGTTGAGCAAATTTGGGATTTGGCAACCCAACCAGGTATGCTGCAGTGATAATTCTGTGCTTGGTATACTGTAAATATAATTTAGATGGCTTTGCAATCCAATCTACCTGCTATGTTTTCATGTAAATTTGTACCTGATGCATGATATATTGCTTGTTTTCCAGCCTTTCTTTTGTACACAGCATCTGCTGTTGCAGTTTCCCTGGTGCTCATGTTGCATTGCGCACCACGATTTGGGCAAACAAATATAATGGTTTACTTGGGTATTTGCTCTGCTATTGGATCTCTGACGGTAATGATTCTATGATCATTGTTGCATTGGTTTTTTCTTCCCTTTGCTTAATTTAAATTCATTAATTGTGCAGGTGATGAGTATTAAGTCCATAGGAATAGCAATCAAGCTCACATTAGATGGTATCAACCAAGCTGGCTACTTCCAGACATGGGTTTTCGCTATGGTGGCAATTTCCTGCATTGTAGTTCAATTGAATTACTTGAACAAGGTTTGTACCTGAAGCTAAAAACAAGGTCCAACGTTGCTAGAACAAAAATCCATTCACTTGCAATACATTGCTCACAGCCAACTATTCTTTTATTTCTCTCTTAAGTTGTTCTTAGACTACTGTTATATGTTGGTTTACTAAATAGCACTCCTCACAATTAGGTGGGTTGCTTTCAGTTGTACAGTCATGCTTATATTCCAAATCACACTGAATTTCTGCTTGTTTTCTATTTAATTGTTCTTAGACTACCCTTATATAGGATAATACTCATCCCAATTACGTGATTTGCTTTGATGCTTTCCAAGCTATACTGATTTAACCAGTAATGTGTATATTTCAGATCTGAAGAATCACTACTACTTGAACTCACTTTATTTTTTCTTTTAATATGCATGTTGCATGTACTTGAACATGTATGGCATCTGTCAAGAAGTAAATTATGATCATATATAACCAAGGTGGGCCTCTATTTTTCTTTCGATTTAGCATTGTATAGTTATCTTCTTTCATTTGATCAATTACTTTTTATTTTATTTTATTTTTTTTTGGTGCACCAAGCTTGATACAGTGGCTTGTTTATTCACTTACATAAGGTCCAAATAAGGCTACTTGAATTTTTATTACATCATGGTAGTCTACTGTTTCCTATGATCCCAAATAGCAATCTTCGGTGACTTCATGACTAGATTATTGTATAAGATAACTTGTGGGCTTTCATGTAATTCATATACAAATATGTTTGATAGAGGACCACATTCTTTTTATTACCATTATTCTCTAGCAAAGCTGCAAGCGACTATAAATAGGTGCTAAAAAAACTGCAACTTCTGTATTTGGTATATTTTTTGAACAAAGCATAGACAACCTAAGTAAATAATAATACGGGAGATGAAGGAATCTATTTCTTATGTTGAGTTTTGTTGTCTGAGTGTCGGAACTAAATTAATTTGCATTAATGTATATTGCATTTTCAATTTGCATTCTATGAGAAAATGCTAATAAGATATTTTTCTTTCTTAAGCTCTTGCTCACTTTAACAGTTTTCCCTATAACTTACCAACTAGTGTGTTTTTTTCATTCCTTTTTCTTTGCCATGCAGGCATTAGATACTTTTAATACTGCCGTTGTTTCTCCTGTCTACTATGCCATGTTCACAATTCTTACTATATTAGCAAGTGCCATTATGTTCAAGGTACTTAATTCAGAACCACTGGTATGTTTTGTGCCTTTATTGAGGTTTGCCTAATCCTCTCTTCTTTCCACACCCAGGATTGGTCTGGGCAAAGTGCAAGCAATATCGCATCTGAGATTTGTGGGCTTGTTACTGTAATTTCTGGTACCACAGTGTTACATTCTACAAGAGATCCAGATCCACCTTCCTCAGGTAATCTCTGATCACATATGTAGACATCAATTGGCATGCTCCTTCAGACTTGTTTTTTTTCATTCAGCCAATGGTGTTTTCAATTCACTGTCAATGCCTTTCTACACAATGCCAATTTGTATTTCGTACCAAATCACTTAGTGCATTTTTAGTTCATTAACATCTTGATATGTAAACACAGTTTTAGGATATTGTTAATTATAGAAAGATATTAATTTCACGTTTTACGTCATGTTTGGGAATTTTTTGGGTTCTATTTTGTAGACTATAAGTTAAGACATAACATAATGAGCGAGTTCCAAGTACTAGTTTTGCTATGATTAAAGCATTCATTTCCTCAAGTTGCATCTTTCATTCTCTCCAAGTTAACGTCTCTATTCATTATATGTCTTTGTCCTTTGTATAAACTTCTTGAATCTATGACACAAACATAAGAGAGAATTCTGTGGATTTGTTGAATAAAAGCTTATTCATCTACATCTTGGTTCCAATTAAGGAAAATTATATGCAACTTTTTTCTTCGACATATTCCTCACCCCTCATCATGGAACATTTTGTTTAAACTCTCAGATTTATACACGCCCCTCTCTTCCCAAATATTTTGGCACGTCCAAGGAAACGGTGAACTGGGAAAAATTAAGAGCGATGATCTGTTGTCCGGGGAATTTGTTGCTGTGGTGCGGCAGGACTACTTCATATAGTCTTACAACAAATGGCTGGTTCCGTTTCCACGCAAAGCATCCTAAAGCGATGCCAAATCTCTAAAACAGTACAAGTTTGATAATGGATGGCTGGAGATAGTCTTGAATCCCTGAAGTTTACCCTCAATCACCAATGTTCTCCAAGTCCAAATACGAAATATGATGATCTTGCGTTTTTGTTGTAGGTATAATTTGCAGTAGCCATGTAGATTTTTTGGTTGTCGATTGAGTTGTTGATATCTATGATTATGCTAGGTTTGGACTAACCCTGGATATGATCAGAGTGGTGAGTGATTCCATATTTCCTTGTGTAATTTAGTTGTATAGTTCAAATTCGTTAACTTTCTCTCAAGGGAGTTTATGAACTAGTTTCATGTTTGCAAGTCTATTAGTTCTTATTGCAATGTGTTATTGCAAAGATGAGTCCTCTTCGTAAAACCATTAAAAATTTTGTTATTTGTTTCCTTTGCATTTTCATTAAAAGGTTCCGTTTGATCTCAAAAATTGCTTGTGCGCCTATGCGTGTAGATGTGCACATGAGCTAGTTTTACGGAGACCTGTCCTACCAGGCGGTGCGGGTATTCTCGGTGTACTCAAGGACATACGAAGAAAAATATATTATGAGATCTAAGTTTAGGATATCGAAAGTCTTTGCCCTTTAGTAAATATTGCTTTAGAACGTGGTAGGAGGTGATTTGTTTATCCTTAACATTTATATTAATATATTTTTTATAATACGAAGGAGATAAATTATGGATAACTATTAGTCATTAGTGTAAATGGTTAGTATATAGGGAGGTATGCTAGGACGCGTCGAGTTTTGACTTTATGACCTCATGTGGTAACTTTTCATGTCTTAACCATTACACCACCTTGAGGGGACAAGTATTGCTTTAAAATGATTAACCAGACTAGGTAACGTCAAGCCTAGGATGGCTGATCCGGCCCCACAGAAGTTTCCCACTGGCCACCATGGCAAATCGGGAATCACTTATGATAGGTAGTCCAGAAGCTCAGCATTCCTTAGTTGCGAGTCTCATTTAAAGGAAAAATCTCTATAAATATGTCGTAGCTGGTGATCCAACCGTGGGTGTATGAATAATAATGGAGTGCCCTTATCACTGTACCATAGTCATAAGGGATCAGACACGCTAAATTTTAACTTCACGATCTCATATGATAACTTCTTATATCTTAATGATCGTATCGTCTAGAAGGGACAAGTATTACTATAGAATGAAATTTGAATTAGTGTATTCATGTAGTTTAAATTAGCTCAATTTGAACCACATTTGCATTGAATTTATTATTGAATTTTGCCTTTCGAGCAATCAAAATTTTGCTTAAAAAAAGGTAATACTGTGAAATTTTTTAAAAAAATTAAAGTAAATTAAAATTTTAATTATCTATATTTCAATTTTAATATCCTCAAAACATTATCTATTTGATCAAATGCCACATCCAAATCTACACAAGAAAATATAAAATAATAATAATTATAAAAGAAAATATAAAAGACCGTGAGCGACGGGAGGGAGCAAAGCGGCTTCTTCCCTTATCCCTTCCGCCATGTCCCTCGTCTCTTCCTTCCTCCACCTCAATCTCCGCCATCCGTCTCCCTTCCTCCATGGCTCACTCCCTGCGCTACCCAAGATCTCACCTTTCTCCTCCCCGGCCGCGCAGCCCCCGCCCTCCGCCCTCACCGTCAGGGCGATGAAGACCATGCAGGGCCGGGTGGTCTGCGCCACCAACGACAAGACCGTGGCGGTGGAGGTCATCCGCCTCGCCCCCCACCCCAAGTACAAGCGCCGCGTCCGCAAGAAGAAGAAGTACCAGGCCCATGACCCCGAGAACCGGTTCAAGGTCGGCGACTTCGTCCAGCTCGAGAAGTCCCGCCCCATCAGCAAGACCAAGGCGTTCGTCGCCATCCCCGTCGCCGCCCGCAACGCCCCCAAGTCGGCACAGCCTGTACCGGCCGATCTCGATTTGCCTCCTCCGCAGTCGCAGAACTAACAGGGAAGCCCCGACATCACTCGTTGGATGTACTATGTCCTTTGTTGTCTCATTATCAGTATTGATCAACTGAATCATTGCGTTAATTTCCTATTTCATGGCATGTTGCGGATTACTCTTGCCATCTCTAATGCATGGTGTTTCTTTACTGTATATTTTCACTTTATTTCAAGACTTGGCTATTATCACTTTGTGTGGTTGTTTAACATTGCCTACTTTGTGTATGCTATTATGTGTGTGTCCTTGTAAGCTTTTTCATGTAGGGCATTTAGGTTAAATTAGGCCTCAGGTTGCTAAATTCAGCATATCTATGTAAGCTAAGCGATACGATTTTATGCTGTAGTTTAGAGGGATGTTTGTATGTGCATTTACTTTCTAAAATCTCTCCAAGATAAGGAAGGAAGTCAACCACAGAAAATGTTCCAGTCATTTCTGTCTAATGCATGCTGTGGAATAAGTTCAGATGTTAGTATGTTGTCAATGTTTAACTAACAAAACATTGCAATTTCTTTTAATCATATGTTATATTCTTGCATCTGATGTACAATTAACTTTTGCCAGGTGGTTAATATTTAGCTAGTTTTGATGTCATAGTTATGTTGTGATATGATTATAGAGTACATAATATGTAGGTTATCAGATCTCGATCCTTGTTTCTCTTTGATGTATGCTGTGTTAGTCCTCATTCTCTGTTCAGCATAACTTGTCATCATCATAAAATTTTGTTTGCTCCAAATATTTTGGTAAATTTCATGATGTTCTTTCACTATTGATTTTATGCAAGGAAATACTATTACTAATATGCAAATTAATTAAATTATTTCTCTTACATCTTTCACTTTAATAGATTTGACTATTGTAATTATAGGATCTATTGGTCATGGTTGAACATATCTATACCATCTCTACACCCACTTGCTCTCGAATATTTGTTTACCTTAATCCAACTCTTTAAAAAAAACGCAAATATCCTTAAAAGTGATATATGATAGGTAACCATACCTTAGTCTATGAATCATACCTTTTTATGTAATCATTAGTAATTACATTAAGGACCCTTTGATCCGATTCAAGTTTATCAAATCATTCTTGTGCATATGCTATGTTGCCTTTCCTTCAAATGTAAGATTTGTATTTAATTCATGCAATATCTATATAACATGCAACATAGTATGCATATTGGATAGTGAATTAATGAATAAGCTAGTTGCTTTCAATGTTCTCTGTTACCAATCTAGTTTTTGTTCTTTGTTGTCATCTTGTTTATTGTAGGTTCATGGGCTGGTAATGTGCATACTAGGTGCATGGCAATTGGTTCATTTAGGGCAGGTAATTTTCATGTATAACACAGTAGTGGTTCATAAATGGATGCCTCAAACAATTGAAACAGTGATGCGTTGGTCATTTAATATCCATTGCACTTCCTCACCAAATTGAACTATTCCATTCTTTGTCTTAGACTAGTAGTGTTAAGTTGGGGCTGGCATATCCTCCTCTTTTACCTCCTTTGAAGTAGAGAGTAGGATAAGACAAAATGTTGCTATAGTCCCTATTTTATTACATGGTATATTATCTATCTAAACAAGGGTAAATCGACAATGTTCCATGAAAGTTTAGACTAAGATGGTGTGCAAATATGCAGTTTCCACCATATGTTTGATATTAGCTTGTGTTTTACTCACTTCTCTCATCTATCCACCTCACATGACATTTTAATCTCATCTTTTCAATCATGTTAAATGGATATCGGCTCTCTTGGAAGGTTTTGCATTGAATCATTCAGTACTCGTCTCCTTGATGAAAACTATCAGCAAAAGAATATTGTGCTTCTTCCAAAAGCAGATAGTAGGTGATCTAAAATTGTGTATTTACCCAGCTACTGTTCAATCCAGATTCTACTATTCTAACCCCTCAATATGCTTTAATTTCTTAAAAAATCATGGCTGTTCCTTTTGTGCACCATCCTGTTCAAAAGAAAAGAGAAGAAGGCATCCTATGATAACTTTTTAGGTGCATATAAATAACTGTAAGTGAGGCTTTATATTTCTTTTTTCTTACTAAATATATCGATGATTGCGAGTAGAAGACTATTTTACGAGAGACTTCCATTCACATAAGCTATTATAGCTTGGCGAAGGACTTCATATTATTCAAGTTTTATAGGTGAACTAATGCAAATTTTGATTGCACACTGAGTTTCACAAACTTGTGATAGTGGTTCTTGGTGTTTGAGTTGATGAGTTTCACAAACTTGTAATATGTATTTAATGATTTTTTAATTAAAATTTAGTTTAACTTGAACTAAATCAAAACTGAACTAGCTTTGGCTGATACTTCTTAACTTGAAAAAAAAAAATCAATTTGAATTTAGTATTCCTTAAAAAATATGCTATTATTCAAAACAAAGCACATGAGCTTTACATTTTCACAAATCAAATGGTAGAATAATATCAAAAGAGTTATTCAAAAAGGCTTTTGGGTTCAAATAAGAAAAAGATGTAAAATTTCCCAACAACACTATGTAGATCATCACTTCAGGGATTCTTCTTCATGTGTATCAAAAGAACTTGGGAAATTCAATCCTGTCTGAAGATGCTTGGAAGATCACACTCTCGCCGACAGACTCGAGGTTTGAAAGAATGATTCTTCTCTTCCTGAATTTTAATATTTACTAAAGAATTTATTAAGGTTGCTCTTCATTGCAGGTGAAGACATCTAAGGGAAGACTGCTTTTTGTGTCGATTGACATCAGTGAAACTTAGTTCTGCTCGGAGATTGATACACGGATATTACTCTGCATTGAGAGTTTCATGAGTCGTCTACAAGGTACCATTTCTCCTTTTTCTTGTTCTTCTCCCCCTCTTTGATTGGTCCTCCTAATCGGTGCCGTTCCTACATGTTTCGATCAATACTCACATAAGTCTTAGTAGAGAGAGTCGAGATCTATGACCTCAAATAGTTGATATCAAGTGCATGATCAGGAAGAGCTTGGTCCAGTTGGTTGATACTTGATAAATTCCATCTTGGTAGCTTTTTTACATGATTATGTTTTTCTTCCCCCCTCAATCTTCAATGCAGATTGGATTTACATAGACATGGCCCATTGGAAAAAACATCTTTCCATTATTTTCTGTTTGTCATACTCAATTTTGCATGGGCAAAAAGAAGGTGGTCACACAGCTATTAACTGTAGTGGGGATATCAAAATATCCACCTCTTAAAATTTCTGTCCCTCCCAGTTGTTCATGCAAATAATGTGCAATGTGCTATGGAGCGTTATGAGTAAAAACATTACGAATGATTGCTCTTATCAAAAGAAATGAAGTTTAGTTATCTATAGGAGCCAGGGTGGTGTCGCTGCAGATGGGGTGCCTTCCTCTAGGGCTCTAAACGAGCTAAGTTTTATGGTGTTCAAACTGATTTGATAAGATAATCGAGTCAAATCAAGCTGAGCCTAAAATGAACTAGGTCGTTTAAATGATTGTTCAAATTTGGTTTGGTTTATTTTTACGAGCTTGAGTTTGGTTCAAGCTTGTCTTGAATTTGGTTCAAGTTCAAGCTTATTTGATTGTTTAAGAATTTTATAGTTTTAAAATTGTTTGCTTGATTACTAAGCTTAATAATATAAGTTTGTTTGTTCATTTTAAAAGTTTCATTATGTATTTATTATGTTGATGAGAATTTTATTAATGAACATGATTCACAAATTTTGTTTGTAAATGTTCTTTATTTGGGAACAGTTTACAATTCTATTCCTCAACATTAACGAGCTAAGCACACAAGTGTTCAAGATTGATCATTTAATTTAACAAGTTATTCGAGATTGTTTATTTATTGATTTTATGTTTATTGAACAAATACAAACAAGTTTTTATTAAGTCGAATATGAAGTTTGTTGCTATGAACATTTGATTCATTTTACAACCCTATCTTCCTGTAAAATTTGTGAATATTATTTATTCGTGAATAGTTCACGATCTCTGTTCCTAAACATTAACGAGTTAAATATATATGTGTTTAAGATTATTAATTTAATTTAATGAGCTATTAGTTTGTTTATTTATTAATTTTATGTGTATTGAACAAATATAAATAAGTTTTTATTGAGTTGAATATTAAATTTGTTGCTAATCTTGAGTTGCACTGAGATAGAAATATCTTGAGTTGCACTAAGATTGATTTCTAGGTTCCGTTTAATTGCTAGCTATATTTTGACTGGAATTGATAGGTGTTTAAAAAATTAAAGTTTGGTTGCGGATGAGGGTGTCAGTTTGCCTCTCTCTAGCTCAATGGAAAGTTTGAGTCAAACTGTAATGTACTCGATGGGCTTAAATTATGATAGGATTTTCTTTTTTTAGTTGACACGATATTCAACTTATTAATCTAAGTAGTGATTGGTGCTGTCCTATGAAAATTTTTTCATCGATATAAATCAAAACAGTTCAATATTCTTAGATTAATAGTCTATTTCATTCAAATATCTCATGATATATTAATGATTTGTGGTACGATTAGACAATACATTTAATGGCAGTCGCTGCCACATCTAATGAGGGATTGACTACAGCACTAAATGTGTCTATAGATCTATATCTCACAAAGGATTCGAATTTGACGAGGTCTAACAAATCGATTGGCTTTTGTTTCCTCATTTTGTATTGTTTCTTGAGTCTCTTTCAAGGAATTAAGACCTTTAAGTCAATCTTTAAGTTGATGAAGACCTCCATGTGAAGATTTATCCAATCTCACATTTACCCTTAATTAATATTAAACTACCATGTTAATCCTATCATCCATCTTTAATTAAGGTCCACCCTAGCCAACACATTACTACCCATGTAAAGATTACTACCCATGTAAAGATTAAGGATTATAATTTTCTCTGAATGATAACCACTTGGAATGGAAGAGGATATGGAAAGGATTTTTTTTTTTTTTTTGATATGAGATTTTTATATTTGGAAATGAAAACGGATCTGGTAGAATTTTCGATTTGCACATCTTTATGTGCACGATCGTGAGCGACAGTCGATGTGGCATTCTGGCGCAGTATTGATTTAAATTTTTTAAACTCTCTCTCCTCTATTTCTTGCATGCAGTCTCTCTCCTGCATAGAGTGTAGTGCTGTGGAGCTGTTTTTGAAAAAACAGCTCCGCAGGGAGAAAAATAGCTCCCTCGCGGAGTTGTTTTTGAAAAAATAACTATGTTGCGGAGCTCTGCAGGAGAAAAACAGCTATGATGCAGAGCTATTCTTTGCATGCAGTGCAGAGCTGTTCTTTAAAGAACAGCTTTGCTGTGAAATTGTTTTTGAAAAAACAACTCCGCGTGGAGAAAAACACCTCACGGATCTATTTTTGAAAAAAAAAACAGCCATGCTGCGGAGCTGTTCTTTAAGGAACAGTTCTGCAGTAGAAAAACAGCTCCACATTGATGTAGAGCTGTTCTTTGAAAGAACAGCTATGTAGGAGAAAAACAGCTATGATGTAGAGCTGTTCTAAAAGAACAACTATGATGTAGAGTTGTTCTTTGCAGGAGAAAAATAACTCCCTCGTGGACCTATTTTTTGAAAACCAGCTCTAAATGTGAGCTATTTTTTTGAAAAAAAAGCTCACATAGGAGATGTTCTTCATGTGGAACTTTTCTTTTAAAAAATAACTATAATGTGGAGCTGTTCTTTAAAAAATAGTTCTGCACTGCATGAAGAAGAGAGACTACATGCATGAAATAGAGTAGAGAAAGTTTAAAAAATTCGATTAAATGTTGAGTCGGAATGTCACATCGACTGTCGCTCACGATCGTACCAATACAG
>JBAMIE010000118.1:1051157-1063326 GCA_037177295.1 Kaempferia parviflora
CACGGAAGAGGAGTCATATTTTCCTAATCTCAACCTCGACCTCACCCTCGGTCGCGGCCTCATTAACTCATATGCAAAACCCTCAAACTCGTCACAATTCAAGACAACAACACAACCACCGCGGCCGCTACCACCTCCAACGACAACTATAGCAATGGCAACAACACACATTGATACTACAATGTCGTCGAGACCGACACACAGTGGAAAATTTTGTTCGTGCTACCAATTCGGATATCGAACATGTAATTGCCATGCGATGATGCTTAGGTATCATGGCTCTTTGGAACAAGGGCAACAAATCCAATAATTATTTTCTTTATTTTTCTTAGTTTTTGATTAAAAAAATTTTATTTTGATGGTGCATTTAATGATCTCAAACCATCTTAGGTGTAATTTTTGCAAACCATCCCTTAAGTTGTACATAACTCGCTATCGTGGCCAAACTAAACCGTCTCGATTTGTATTAAGATCTAATTGCAAATAAACTTGCTTTCTTATTTCCTTTTTTTTCCCTCTCTTTTCTATTCTTATTTTTGGTTGCAATATAATTTTCTTATTTACTTATTGGTAAAGCTACTTCACATGCTTCCTCTCAAGACGTATTTCTGCCCCGAGAGTATAGTACAGACGGTGTATACATGGTATGTTCTGGCACACTTCGTCATGCGCTTGACGCCTGTGTACCTGTATTTACCTCCCTTCATATTCATAGGGCCGGTTCTAGGAGGATCGTTGATGTGGCGGTTCTATATTTTTCTCAAAAAGTATTTCTATTGATCACCCTAACATTAGTCGAAATACTCGGTGCCAACTAAAAAATGTATTTCTATTTATTAACAATAATGATGATATTTTAATCGTTATGGATGAGATCGAACCGCCACAAGTGGACAAAGCGGGCCAATGACTTATCAATTAATGATTTGAATGTGGTCCATAGTCTAGTTCAATATCTCGTCACCAACTGATCAACACACCTATTATTCATTGGCCTTTCTGCTATGTTTGGGCTATTTTAGAAATAAATTTAATAATAATAATATTATGTGGACGAGATAATTAACTTTTGGGTGATTCGAAAATGTTTAAGATAATTAAGTCGCTATCAAGCTGAGTTAAACAATATTAGTAGGGTCCATTAATTAATTATTGTTTGTATGGAATCCTACTGTTCCTTACCTACCACTTCTCCCCATAAACAATTAATTATGTGACACATGAAAAGATAACACTAAAATAAAATCAAATATAATATAAAATAAATAGTTGGTCCATGTCACCAACCTCTGTCATGTCTTCAATCAACATGTGAAGTCTCTGCAAAATGTTTGCCCTTTTTTATTTTTTTTACAAATTAGTTTACAATAGTAAAACATTTACAAAAAACATATTCTAAGTTGAAAAAATTAATTTCAATATATATAAATATTTTAGAAATGGACCTTTAAATATATATAAAAGCTATATTTTAAATTCATCTGATAGATGAAAAATCTATTTATAATTTAATTATGAAGGAAGTGATCGAGTCGTTTAGATGTCAAATTCGAATTTAAAATAGGTATAGTGTTTTAGATTTACTTAAGTTGAATGTATGAGACATACAAAAATTAAGAAAAATATACATTTAAAATTATATTTTTCTCAAAATATTATGGTTGGGAGACTTGGGGAAAGAAAGAGAGAATCTTTTGTTTGTCAATTATGTTCACGTGCCATAAATTATTGGTAGATTTGTTGCACCAACCAATAAGGGTGGATATTAAATTAAATAAATTAAAATTTAGATTTGTTAATTTGAAATTTTAGTTTTTAAAATATTGATTATTTCGGTTAAATCAATTTGATTTTGATTTAAAAATTTTAAATTTGATTAAACTAAATTCGGTTATATTCAAATTAGAATTGGGAGTTTAAAATCTATAATTTCATAATTCATTACGTCATTCTGTAGTATCGATGAAGATGATAGAGGGAGGTGAATATCGTTCGTTTCAAGTTTGACTATCGGTACAATTTCCTTCTTTACCGAGTAGCAATTTAATTAAAAATTCGGTTATTTTAATTTTCTACCGATTCAATCAATGTTTTATCGGTTTGATTTGTTCAATTCAATTAGATAAAAAAATAATTTGTTTAGTCGGTTAATTACTCCTACCAACAATAACATGTATCGACTTAATATGAATGTGTAATGACATTGAACTTAGATCATAAAATTATTTTGCAAAAATAAATAAATAAATAATTGTGTTATAAATAATAAATATTTTTCAATAAATATTTCCTTTGGTGTTCTAAAAAAAAAAAAAATCAACAATACACTAAAACAACAACAACAAAATATATCTTTTATAAATAAATAGTTAGGACATTGGGTTATTAAAAATATATATATTGATATTTTTATGACTAGATCATTGAAACTATTAAAATTTGTGCATTATCATATTTTAACTTTTTTTTATAAAAATATAAATATTAATTACTAAAAAAAAATAAGTACATAAATAAAGTGCTGATTATTTTTTAAGCAAAAAATCCTTCATTTTGCAATTATATTTATTTCACTAAGCCTATATTAAATTAAAAAATGTACATTTATTTTAGCATTGGATGAATAACTTAAATAAGTTATGAATTAAAAATTTTGTATATTTCCACTTGTCCAGATAAATATATATTTACATTATAAGTAATTAGATTTTTTTTTTTAGAGATTGAAAATAGCTTGATATAATTAAGTTAGAAAAATATATTAATAAATTTAATGGGAATTTTAAGGAAAAGATAATTTGTTAAACTACTGATTTAATTTCTCTGGGTTTGGGCCAATATGACGACTAGGCCCAAATAGTAATTAACTTGATCCATTCTTAAGGAATGTGGAGAAAACTAAAATTATTTTCAAGAATTCTTGAGCCTAAATATGTAAGTTTTTTTTTTTTTTTGGTTAAATGACAATTTATGGCAATGAAACTTGGTGTCTTAAACTTAAAAAATTATAGTTGATATATAAGAGATATGGAGAATGATCTTATGTTTAAATTCACAAATATTCAATTACTTGAGTATTCATCGTCATCTATCATATTTTTTTTAATAAAATACATACAAATAATAATAATAATATTTATTTTTATAACTTCGAAGCCCATAATTTAGGCCAAGTCTTCGTTCAAAACTTTAAAATTGTTTTTAAAATCTTTTAAATTTGTTCAAATTTCTATCATTTGAGTTTTACACCATTAGTGTTTGGTTTGGAGTGAAAAAAATAGAAATGAGAATAAATTTAATAGTAGATTGGAATAAAAATAGGTTTAGTTATTTTAATTCATTCATATATTTTGAAAGTTTAATAATTAATTAGTATTAACTAAAGTAATTCATTCATTCATTTAGAAACACCATTATTAGTGTTTGGTTTGGAGTGAAAAAATAGAAATGAGAATGAATTTGATATTAAATTGGAATGAAAATAAGTTTAGCAATTTCAGCTATTTAATTTATAAACTAGGATTAGAGATTAATTAATTTAGAATTAATATTTAATATTTAATATTAATTAAAGTAATTGGTTAATTTATTTAGTTTAGGATTACTTGATTAATTAATTCTAAATTAATTTGGGATTAATTAAAATAATTGATTAATTCATTCATTCATTTTGAAGGTTTAATAATTAATTAGTATTAACTAAAGTAATTGATTAATTTATTTAGTTTAGGATTAATTAATTAATTTCAAATTAATTTAAAATTTAGTAATTGGTTAGTTAATTAATTTTAGATTTAATTAAAATAATTAATTAATTTCAAATTAAAGTGATTAATTAGTTAATTATTTATGTTAATTAATCCTAAATTAAATTTGAAATTAAAATAAATAAATAAATATTTTAATTAATTCTAAATCAATTCAAATTCAATCAATAATTAATTCTTAATTAATCAATTATTTTATTAATCAATTATTTTATTAATCAATTATTTTAATTAATTATAAATCAATTCAAATTAAATTCAATCAATCAATTATTAATCTCTAATTAATTAATTAACCATAAATTAAATTTGAATTAAAATAATTAATCAATTATTTTAATTAATTATTAATCAATTCAAATTTAATTAATCAATTATTAATCCCTAATTAATTAATTAATCCTAAATTAAATTTAATTAAACTAATTAATCAATACTTCAATTAATAATAATTTATACTTAATTTTTAATTAATTAGTAATAATTAATCTATTAATTATTAAATTCAAATTAATCCATAATTAAAATTAAAATTCATAAATATTTTTAATTAGATCGGGGGAGTGACGCATAAAGAGGAAATTAATTCTAAAGTCTAAACCCACTGTATTTGGGGGCTTTGCATATTCCTGATTATTTAAAAATAATTCTAAAATTATTATTTTTAAACATATTAATTTAACACCTTATATTTCTATTATTTTATTTCTTCGTTTCTAAACCTTAAACCAAATACAAATTCCAATATATGATTGTGAACTAAATAGTAATAGTTTGAAAAGTTCAAGACATTTTCAGAAGGGAGAAACAGCAAGGGGGCAAATTGAAAATATTCAAGAAAAATATCTGAGTCGGAGGCTTATATTTCTCTCGTTGTGATGCGGCTCCCAGTCCGCTTCTCCAGTCCACTCGCAAGCCCTCGCTCTCCGGCCGCCGCTCTCCCCGTCGATGGGCGCCGCATCCGCCGTCCTCGCCGTCCACCCCTTCCTCCCTCGCAGAGCACTTGTAGACGCCTCCTCTCCTCGGCTTACGCGGGCGCTCCTTAGTAGTGGCGGCGTCTCCTCTTCTGTAAGCGGATTGCGCCAACGCTTTTCCCCCTTCTCGCATAGGCTCGTAAGTCGATGCCTTTCATCTCATTTCCTTCTGTTTAACGTTCTTATCTCGAACTATCTCATCTAATGTTGGAATATTTCTTCCGATGCTTGAATTTTTTTTTCCTTCGGTTTTTGAGCATAACCTAGGTAGCTCTAAATTCGAAGCAAATCAATAGATTCTGAGTATTATTTGTCCATAATCTTGTTTAAAACCAGTTTCGGTTGAGAAGAAATTCGAATTTGTGTTTTAAAAAAGAATACTTGAGGATTCTAACTTTAATTCCCATGTAGGGTTCTTTTTAGTCTCATGAATTCCTGAGAACTGTCAGAAGTTTGATTGGATTTCTAAAGTCCAACTTTTCTGTGATGATAGGATTTTAATTTTCAATTTTTTTTTTTTTGTTTATAGATCTCGGGAAAGTGGTTTGACTCAGGATTGTTATCTCTTGCCTAATTTTTGAATCGGTTCGAATGTGTTGTAATAACAGCTACAGTTTGATAGCTGTTACAATACGTCCAACATACTTAATGTTCAAAAATATTTATGTTGTAGCAGCTATAATTTCGTAACCATTACAATGCGATCCAACTCACTATTGTAGTAGTTATGTTGTAATTGTAACAGATATGAAATCATAGTTGTTATAACACAATTTTAATCTTTCCATACAGCTAAGCGATTGTATCAGGATTTAATGTGTATCAGAAGTGAACAGGATGTCGAGCATTCCTGGGTGATTTGAAAATAAAGGGGCGCCCATTTTTGTCCTTTTCTGCTTCGTTCATGTTTGTTATTTATTGATTTCACATTTTTTTATCTGTAAACAGAATCATTAATGAAACAGAAGATCGGATCGTGCATTAACAGAAAGATCTCTTAAATTTCAAATACATACCTGAACAATTTTTTTTTTATTTGGTTACTCAACTTTGATAATTGTGCCTATACATGTTCATGCATTAGCTTTATTGAGCAGTAAATGTCCACTTAAGCATAATGGAAGATGTTGATGCAACAATTTATTAGAATGATTGTTTTGACATGAGCATGGTTTGAGGGCTCAGTCAGTTATTGAGTCATCATACATTGCTCGCAATCGAGTAAATGTAGGCAATGGACTCAAACGAAATAGTTTTTGAAGTTCTTTTGATTCAATTGAAACCCACAGGTGTTTGAGACCTATTTGAAATATGAATACAAAAATTAGTGATTTTTAGGAATCAAATTTCTATCTTTAACTAGTGTGCTAATAGTTCTTTAAAGTTTAACCATTCCATGTCGCATTTCTGTTAATTTAACTGTGATATTACCACCATATGCTGACTTTAACATTTCAGTTTGGTTCCAGAGGAGATGCAACTTGTATTGCAGTAGAGGCATGCCTCTTGGCCGAAAAGCGGCCGGCAAGTCACTTTGCAGTCAAGTGGAACTAGAGGATGACGTTGACGACGAAGCATGTGAGCTTGTCAATGGAGTCGAGCTGGTTATCGGGGAGGGCGAGGACAGTTTCCGTGCATACTTACTGAAGGCAGTGAAGAACAACAATGGAACAGGTGTGCTGCTTCTATCCGATGTACTTGGTTTTGAAGATTCAGCTACGAGGGACTTTGCCTATCGAGTGGCTTGCTATGGCTACAAGTACATTTCTGATTACTCTTTAAATACTGCTTAATGCTTCATATGAATGGTGTTTCATTTGCCATGGCGACAATTTTTGGGAGAACTAGCAATGCCATTATAAACCCTGAACCATGATTTATCCTTCCAATGCATTCGCCTGTGTTTTTCATTCCTGATCATGCATAGCTTTGCAGTGTTCTTGTCCCTGATTTATTTCGTGCGAATCCATGGAAGCTAAACTGGGCGGTGGATGGGTTCGATTCCTGGTTATCCAAACAATCACCTGAAAGGGTTGCTAGAGACGTCGACGCATGCACAGCCTGGATGATTGATGAATTTCTAGCTGCCGGAATCTCGAAAAAACTCGGCGTCATCGGATTCTCTTTCGGCGGTGGACATCTTATAGAAGCCTTATCTCGTGATGAGCAAGCATACTATGGCACCGGCATCTGCTTCTATGGTTCAAACATAGACCCATCCAAAGGGAGCAGCATCAAAGCACCGGTTTTGTTTGTTTCCGGAGATAACGATCCCTTCTGTTCTGTCACTACGCTGAATGAGATCGAGAAGAAGATTCAAGGCTCGAGGGTTGTGATATACCATGGCAGAGGACAAGGGTTTGTGCATCGGCCAGAGTCGGAGGAGGAAGATGAAGCTGCAGAGGATGCTTTTTCTATCATGAGGAATTGGTTGCATGATAACTTGCTTGTAAGGGAAACTGAGTTACTTGTGTGAGGCAAGAACACACTACTTTTCAACACAAACGCTACTTTCCTCCGCTGCCTGTATTTCATATTTAAACAAACTACATGTATATAGATGAATCATGTTAGAAAAAAAAAACAAATTGTAGTTTTTGTTACAGATTGTACCAAGCCGTAAGATTTCACATGGGCTGGACAGGGAAGAAAGATTGTGGATGGGCAAATTATATAAATATAAACCTTAACCTGTCACTATTATTTTAATTAACAAAATGATGAGAGAGAGATTACCCTCATGATTAAGTTTATTAACATCATCTATGCCCAATTTTGTATGTATATTGATTGGGTATCATCATATGCTTCACAATCCATCTGCCCTTGGCTACTTGGTCTGCACCAACACCCTTTATAAGGTCAATGTGAAAAGAGAGACTCTCACCTCTCTACTTGGGACGCGCTATGAATTTGCTACTTGGGACACGCTGTGAAGGATAAGTGTAATCATCTTTGACTGTAATGTAAAAAGAGAGATTGAAACAATATTCCCCATAATCAAATCAGGATATTGCAGATTTTTCTTCTTTATTTCTCGTCATCTGCAGCAACAGTGCTATGAATGGAACAAGAGGGTGAAAATGATGTGCCAAGTCTATCAACACTAGGCATCCCAGAAGACCAGAAAGATACTTGCCCCTTTCACTCTCTGGTATCTTTCCTTTTTGGCTTACCAACCTAATGCAGATCTACTTCGATCACAGATGGTCCTCCACACTCAGCAGTCTCGTGAACGTTCTGTCAGAAAGATTTAATGCTCACGTTTTCTCGATCATGAAGCATCACTAGCTCCCTGTTATAGTCGACTAGGCAAGAGTACCATTGTGCACGAAAGAAGGTAACATTAGTAGTTAATCCATGAAGCAAAACCATGTTATCCACTGTTCACTAACAGCAAAACGAAATCTCCAGTCTCGTGTAAGATTCACCATAACCAATGGCCACACATATCACTGTCAGTGTCAACATCTGAAAGTGCTGAACTAAATCCAGATCGCATATTTTCCCCCACACGTTGTTTGTTTTTACTGCTATCTTTGCATCAAATACTTTTGATCTGTTTCTCACCTGTCAGAATAAAGGAAGAAAAGCAGTATGCCAAAGCAGAATCATCATCTCCATCTACCTACCCTTGAGAAGCTCAAGTACCAGTTACAGGGCTGTGGAGAAGATGGGCAGCCGTGGTGGTGGAGGAGGAAGTATGAACTGGGATGGTTCTTCTCACATTTCCAAGTCTGCTAAAGTTTCAAGGAGGTGGAGGAGGAAGATCAGTAAGGCTCAGACAGTGTGGGGGGAGAGCAGTGTGGGGATGGAGAAGAAGAGGGTGATGGTGGTGGTAGACAAGAGTGTGAAGGCGAAGGAAGCCATGATGTGGGCATTGACTCATGTGGCAAACAAAGGGGATCTCCTCACTCTCCTCCATGTCCTTCCTCCTCGCAGAGTTGGAGACTCTGAGCTGCACAACTTTGCAGACTCTCTTGCCTCACTGTGCAAATCCTGCAAGCCAGAGGCAATTTCTAAACTGTAGCTTTGATTACGTGCCAAATTTTGAATAATCAAATTCTTGATTACTTGCTAATTGTCCTTGTTTTACCTGAATTTTGATAAACAGGTGGAAGTGGAAGTACTTGTAATGGAAGGACCAAAGCTGGAAACTGTCCTCAGCCAAGTCAAGAAGTTGGAAGCATCAGTTCTAGTATTGAGCCAGAGCAAACCCTCCCTATGTTGCTGGTAAACATCTTTTGCCCCATAATTACAACTCAAAATCTTTCTTTCCCTGCCAACATAGTCAAGGAAAGAGGTCAAGACTGGCAAACTAGGAGAAAATAATTTATTTTCATCTGCTAGGACAATAGATGTAGCATTAGTATCTCAACTGTCTCTGCCCTTTATTGTTGGAAGAGGAATCTAGTAATAAAAAAGGGTTCAGCAAATTCTTGATTGTGATGCTGCTAATCTTTAGATTACTGATTTCCTTTCTTGATTGCTACAGTTTGTTTAATACAAACAGTGAAGACTTCGTAGAGCAGTGCATCAATGAAGCTCAGTGCCTCACATTAGCCGTGAGGAAGCAAAGCATGGGAGTAGGTGGTTACCTGGTCAGCACTAGATGGCAGAAGAACTTCTGGCTCCTGGCCTAATTAAAAGAAATCATGGCACATCCTTCGCATAGTTGTCTAACAATGTTAGCATTGTTGTAAGATGAGCTACAATGACAATTGTAGTGCCTGAACTGAGCCAACAGTAAAACTGTAGTGCGTATGTTTATGGATTGAAGTGTCTACTGATACAAGATAAAAAGTTAATACTCAATCTTGTTGCCCAAAGTCAGGTTAGTCAAAGTCATGTGCATGTCTTAACATCACATATCATAGCACATTACGGACTAATAGCACAATCTCATCGGAATCCCTATATCTACATCAGTGATATCATAAACGTGTTAAAGCAAGTACATATGACAAAAGGAACAATATAAATACAGAAAAGAGCATAGGGCTAGCCACATGCAAGCATAAGGAGATCTAGTTTAGCTCATTCTGTACCATATTATACGCCCACACATTATTGAATGGTTCTATGAAGCATTGGTACAATTCTAAAACCTAAGCTTTATCTTCCTTGAAACTTACAAGAGCAAAGAGACACTGTTCAACATTGAGGGGTGCATGGAGTTTGTGTTTCAGCCATTAAGCAAACATAGAGCGCAGAAACCTTATCTCGAAGATAACAACAAAGTGCAGGCTGACCAAGTCACAGAACATCAAACAGCATTAAGAGAAGAGATCGGTTTCTGAAAATAAGCCCTCAAATAATAGTCATTTAAGGAAGAATGTGCACTCTGAGGAAAGTAACAAATTAGATAATTACTCGTGTTCTGCAACATTGAATGTAACAACAGTGACTGAACGAATGTGAAAAAAAATTTGGCAGGTTTGACAAAAAAAATTCAATAACAATGATAGTCGAGGAACATACAAGTGGGAGGACAACCAGTCAACTACTCCAGCTCCTTCAAGTAGCATTGCTTGTACATCCAAAATCAAAAGTTGTAATGTAGTATGATGTATTTATGCTAAACATGAGAACCCAATCAACTATGGTATCTGAGAGTAAACCAAAACGTAGACCAGGTTGAGGACAAGGTTCAAACTTTACAAACAGAAGTAAAACTATCAGTATTTCAAGTAAATAACAACTTCAGTATGACAACTCCCTTTTGAAATTGACCATTTCATGAACACATCAGCTGAATTTTTGTTGATGCTAAGTCCTTTTAATTCCAAGTAATGTCGGAGAGTCTCATGATTCTTTATTAAACACAGCGAACAAAAAGCCAAAGACACATGATTCTGCTTATCATGAAGTTCCAGGCGAGAGATAATACCAGTCATATTTATACAGATAAAGAAAAGACTCTGCTAGTATTGTTGATGTAGCAAATGCAGTTAAACAAATATCATAGCAATCAAATAAGTGAAACTAAACTAAGTTATATTATGGAATTAAAAGAATATCCTCAATAATGGGCACCAGTGAAACCCATATGCATTACTTTAACACTTATTCATGAAAGTAAGCATAGATATCTGTGAAAAACACACAAAATATGACAATATTCAAACCAATGCAAAATCCTTATTGGTAGCAACACAAATGAATAAAACAATCTATGAAAAGGAAGAAGCAAGATGACCTGTGGTGATAGAGTCAAGAATTTAATTGTCATAACACACCATCATACGGATGACATAGAAATATCCTCCTTTTCCTTCCTTAAGATTTTACCACCATCCACAGCTTAATCTCAAGCAATCTGACAATACTATATCCCTCTGACAACGGAGCATATGAATTATCAAGTGGATGCACGATAATATGAGAGGAACCTATTCTTAAAGGTTACATCAACCAGTAGACTAATAGAAATATTGATTAAAAAGTTTTTCTCTAGTTCTGAATGGAGTTCATCTCAAAACACCTGAAATTAGATTGCACACACAGGAAAACATCCCTCACACAAACTCACAAAAGATAACTCAATAAGAAAGCTGCAATATGTCACTGTTGACCTGATCCATACAATGCCATCAACATGCCATCGTGGCTGGCTCGCTCATGAAGATTCATCAGAAGGCTTGCCTTCTTCCGGCTCCGACTTCACCGTGGGTTCCGCGTCCATCTCAGCTTTGAGGTCAATGATGCTCTTCTCCAGTTCATCGATCTTGCTCCCCATCTCATCTATCTTTGCAACTATGCCCTCGGACATCGCCTGGAACCTGTTCTGCATCTGCACGAGAAGGTTTTGGACGAACGCCGTCATATCGGCGGTGCTCTGCACTGATCCTTCCGATTCATGATCGCCGGTCTTCGGGGCGACGGGATTCGCGGAAGCCATGGCCGAAACCCTAGATTTCTCCGTGTGCGAATGGGTGGGAGGAGGCTCTAGCTGTTCCCTCGGCCTCGTCGAAATCGCTAAGATTTGAGCAGAAGTGGAAGGGAGAGTAATCGAAGCCCGGTCCAAATAACGGCCCGTTAGTTTGATCTGTCTGGTCCGCAGAGCCGGTTTATTAGAGCGAATCTTTACCAAAAATCTAAAATTTAAAGGTAAAAAAAATTATTACTTTATTAAATTTAGATATCTATTTTTCAAAATATAAATTTTAATGTAAAATTTTAATTTAGGATAATTTATATGGATGCTCTTAGATGGTGATTTGACCATCACGGACCGGTTTAGACTAAAATATCATTTCCATATATGGAAGTGGGAGGATATTACGATGGATTTTGTAGTCGCTTACCAAGGACAGTGAAAGGCTTCAATGTCATCTGGGTGATAGTGGATCGTCTCACTAAGTCAACGCACTTCTTGCCGGTGAAGACAACCTTCTTTATGACCCAATATGTGGAGCTGTACATTCG
>JBAMIE010000118.1:1084158-1095554 GCA_037177295.1 Kaempferia parviflora
TCGGGGACTTACAAGGAGATAGTAAACTCAAGCCACTAACTAAATTTTGATGATCTTGCACTAAATTAACAGTAAAAAATAAAAATAAAAAAAACGACAGAAAGATAAGCTTACAGTAGCTACTTGACTCTGATAATCAAATATTAAGTAACATAGCAAAATGGCATTAGAAAATAATAATATAGATCAAGTAATTTGAATTGAACATTGTGGATACAGGATTATAGAAAAATGAAATTGCAATTCTTGAAGATCATAGACTACAGTACCATGGAAGAAAGAGCTTGCAGGCCTGCGGAACGCAAACGAAGTCCCCTATCATCTTCACCTACTTCTCGACTAAGTTGGCAAAGCTTTGGTATGAGGCCTTCTACATTGAACATGTATGTGCTATCCACCTTATACAAATGCATACCACAGAAGAACAAATAAGTGCAACTGACAGATGATCAATCAAAATTTAATTTGACAAAATATCAAGAAAGCTGTGCAAACTGAGATTACTACTAGAAGTCCAGGAAGATCTGTGGTCAATTTTTGACACTTGGCTACAGTAGAAATTTAACATTTTTCAAACCATCATCCAACTAGGAGTATTGAAGTCATACCAGAAACCACCATTTTTTGTAAAAGATGTTAATTCCCAAAGAAAAAGAATAGGAATAATGATACAACTGTGCAGGGTAATAGTGGTGTGTCTAAGTAGAATAGGTGTGAAATTAAAGCACTTTGAGACAATTAAGGTGTTTAAAGAAGAAGCCCTAAGGAACTTCCAATCCATCTTATCAAGGAAAAGAAATAAATCATAGTTGGTAGTTAGGGAGGAGTTATCAATGTCTAAAGACTAAAATAATGAACTAATGTGCACTTATATCCTACTGGAGCATTTAGAAGCTAATTTAATTTAAACATTCACTTATCACTATTAAACAAATATCTTCTACTAAAACAAAAAGACAATACAGAAAATAGGTGCCTAACACAAGAAATTCCATAAATATTCATTTCTCTTAAGAAATTGCAAGTTCCAAATCTAACTCTCAAACTTCTTTAATATTGTCTCTCATTACACATAGGACAAAAAAGTTGGACAAATGCCAAGATTATTACATCAATTCAACTCTGGAAGCAAATTTCTTTTTAACTTGGCAGCTTACATTTGCTGATTAAGTAAACTGAAACGACTTCAGTGAAAGCGTTTCCTGGTTGTTGCTCAACAATGGAACACGTGGACGTTGACACAAGTTGGTAGGATTGGACTTCTATCATAATTTCAGTACATGCCAGCCAATCCGTGCCACAGACACACAGGAGGGCTAACTTTTGGCTTCAACATGTTGGCAAAAGAGGGCATTGAACAAAACTATTATGGCATGTTTGGTTGAAGGTTATTATTGATAACATTGGTTATCTACCTAAGGTTATGTTATTGAATCCTGTTTGGTTCAAGTAATAATGGAGCATGCCCACCACCTCAGCAAATGGGGTATACAACGCTGAATGTGATTACTTGGAAGTGTGAGGATAACTTGAACCAAAAGCACCCTTAAATGTCTATCAAAACTTCCCTACACTATGAGATATCAACTCAAAAACATGATCTAATATTTGTTGTTGTTAACTACAGTAATAGATCCTTCATTACAGAAAAATAATAATTCAAACATAAAAAAGATCCTCAACAACACTGAACAAGTTACCTGATTGTTAAGGAAGTCAACAAGTGTAAGACAACCAAGAATACACATATCATCTTGTTGTGTTTGGTCAAGTAATATTCGCACAATGCTCAACAAGCTAGTAGCATACAACGGCCTGAGTGAACTCAAACATAATTAAACCAATTAGAAGATGAATTAAAGCCCAATACCACAAGATAACAGAATTCATTCTAAATATTAAGGAATTCAAACTAATACAAAAGTTCTTTAATTTATTCAAAGCATCAAACTTGATATATTTCCAATTATTATCCCACCTTGAGAATGATGAAAGAGCTTGAATTACTTGCACAGAAAATGAAACAAGATACTGACTTTGAAATGTTAAAGATAATGAGGAAACATTTTCCTCTCGGATAAAATCATAATGACTAGTTGAGAAATCAAGGGGTCTAGCACAATTTCAAAAGTAAAAAAGTATGATCTTAGACACCAATACAACAAATTTTAAATATGTATGCACTTTGTCCATACACTGAGAGATGCACTGACAACTCCTGTGTGGTAAAGTTGTATAAGATAACAGAGAAGCAAGAACTTCATCGAATCTTTGTCAGACAGATAAACATTAGTCAGTGAGAACCAATACTACCGGTATTTTTACTTGTGAAGATATAACATGTTGTCAAAATGAAATGAATTGAAACAAATTGTATAAGAAATACAGACACCAAGTATTTAACTGACTTTCTCGTTCTTCTTTTCAAGTGTCATGCCTATGTTAATTATCAGGTGACTACAAGACATAATATTCAAGCATTAGGATGGCTGAGTGAATATAAGTTCACCAAATTACTAATCAGTATCAATAAGATATGTTTCAGAATGTCAAGAGATCATGAAAGAAAATTAAGTTCATCATGTTTGTTTCATATAATGTGAGTCACATCTTGCATACTTCTATGTAGTGTTCATTCATACAACAATAATATGAGACAGTTGTATTTTATTGACATTAACCTAAACAGGAAATGTCCAAGTCCAGGTCTTTTTGCCTTTGCATCAAAAGGGGAGAACCTTAGCAAGTTAGAACAAGGTGACTTAAAAAGTTCAAATACAGATAATAACTAGCAAGTGCGGAATTTTAAATAACAAAAAGAAGTCAATTAACAAAACACTATGCATTATATTGTGATAATCTAAGATAACATGTACAATTTACTCACATTTGCTCCTTACATGATGCTAATAATTTCCTATAAACACAAGGGACCACTTTTGCCAAAGAAAAATGCTCATTTCTCAATTCTTTATAAAATCTCTGCTCCAAGTAGTCCGTGATCTACAGATAAAATACACATGAATTACTGGATAAGTCTTCAGATCAAACTCCACAGGAAAAATAGATACAATAAACTAAGTTTCTCTTTAACAATTTGATGAAGAAATTCATACAGCATCTAGATGATGACTTGCGTAAAAAACCAGAGGAATTACAAATAATTTTTACCAATCTTCTGAAGTGGTTACTAACACTTGAACAGAAGTAACCAGAGCTAATTCTAACTACATTTTTCTAATTCAACAAAAAATGTCCCACTCATTGAAGGAAGGTACAAAAGTAAACAATATTCTAGCAAACTTGGATACAATTACACAAGGAAAAAGTTGTCACAATTTGGAGGCAATTCCAGCGTAGAAGCCTGCCAGATATTAGACTCGGAGCTACTTCATTAAATGAAAGGCACACAAAAAGCAGAAACATGTAGTCCATTGACAAAATATATTCATGCCAATCCTGCTATAAGTTTATAACATTAAATGTGTTACTTTAAAAGAGAGAAGGGACATCACAAATTCTCGGTGCCTTGTATGAATGGGCTTATGATTATCCACTCGAGCTCCCACCTAATTTTGAGCTATTGATGCCTTTTTCTTATTTTATTTGTCACATCTCTAATTCAAAGACCATTAACAGCATATGAAATCAAAATACACAGAATACTGTGTCCTATGTACTAGTTTGAGCTTATATTTGCAGAAGCATATGAACCAACACCAGGACATTATGATCCTATACGAAAGATAAACTTGTAAAAAAAATTGGCTCACTGTTGCATTTTTATTTTTTATATCATGCAAAATAATCAATCAGAGAAATGATTGGTATATCACAAATATACATTGAAAAAAGAAGAGGAGCACAATCAGTTAGTCTTGTCTTGCATCTCTGATTTAATAATTAAACATATCTTCTCGCTCCTTGGTCCTTCCCCACTTCAGTCAATTTATGTCAGCTCTCTGTTTCCTGATGAACTTCACCCAGTGCCCAACTCTAGCTGGCTAAAGATTTCAGTCTCCAAGAAGCTAAGAATTTGAAACTGAAAGAAGACAACTTAGTCTCTCTTTCCACCCTTCTTTTCTCTGTTACACATCATACATGCCATGCCTTAAGCCTTCACATCAGGAGACTTTTAAAGTATAACACATGTTTTGTTAGCCATTGTAAGATATGAAATTTATTGGATTGAAATTTTTGAATAATTTCTACTATATTTGGTGTATTAAAAATACAAAAAATATATAGAATGGGTCATTTCCAAACAACTTAAGCTATTAGGATTACAATAACTAGTGTTCTAAATATCGGCATAGGCGGTACCTAGGTGCTAGGCGCGAGCCAGCCGTACCGAAAACATAATAGTCAGACAGCCTAGGCGGCGGCCTTGGCGCCTAGTCGGGCAGCCTAGGCGCCTAGGCAGCCCTAGGCACCAACTAATCAGTTGAATCGTCTAGGTGCCGCGGAAATAGTGCAAAGTTTTCATGATTTTTTTTCGTTTAGGCTTTTAAATTTAAAGCCCAATTAAAAAAAAAACTAAAATGTAACCTTGAGTTTGTGTCCGATAATGATATTGAGTTTGTGTTTAATAAAAAATAAGCTGTTGAAAATTATGAAGAAGAAAAAGTAGAATAAATCTGGGATATTTTATTAGTTATGTAATTTTGAACTCATTTTTAATTTGATGTTATTGTGTTGGAGCTATAGAATGTGATTTATTATCTATGTTGATACCGTGGAATCCGCCTAGCAACGCCTAGTCCCCACCTAGGCGCTCGTTTAGCGTCCGACAAGTGTCTAGTGAATTTTAAAACCTTGACAATAACAACAACAAATCTTTATCCCACTAAGTGGGATCGGCTATATAAATCCTCCTATGTCATTGAACTCAATCTTCTATTATATCCTCATCTATATTTAAATGAGTTTTATCAAGTTACTAAGATCTCCCAATTCCTTGATTAATATGTGTATTTGTCGTGATCTCACATCACCTAAGTGGGACATTTATTGGTCGCCTATGTAGATGGTCATTCCTTCTTACATGTGTCTTTCTGAGTTTTCCCTCGATAGGTGAAACCACAACTTTCTCTCTAATGTTATTATTTTTTATTCTATCATGAAAGTTGTTAGGATTACAATAGCCATCCAAATTTAACATGGTAACAAAGGAAGAGATTTTATGTTTGAATCATGAAAGCCTTTGTAATTTCAAAAATATCAATCAAGTCCATGAGTGGTTGGATGAGTCCAATCAACCCACCCATAACAAAGGGAAGTGTTAAGTGAAACATACAAACAAAGTCTTTCCTAATAGTTTTTGCTGCGGAAAATGGAAATTATGGTAGGCCAATCAAACTTGGCATGATTAGTGTAAGCCATAATAAAGAAGAAAGGGATATCATATTTACTCAACTAGAAATAGTAGAAACACATTTAAGAAACAAACAATATGTACCTAAGATGGGCCAATGGCAAAGGTACCAATTACACACATTTGCATGGGGTGAATGTATGGTGCTAGTAGGGTAAGACAAAATTGCATCTTGATTGATTTCAGAGCTTCCATTATATAACTGTGGCAACTTATGATGCATTGACAGAAAATACAATCAGATGAGCCTCAACATCATGGAACTGTAGCACATTGAAAAAATTGGGATACTATCCATTATAATGTCCCACTAAATTTATTATTTGAGATAAATGATGGTCCCACAACAGTGGACATTCGATATGCAGCTGACATGCAGAAGCTCATGATGTGTGAAGGGAACAAACACCAGGGTTATTCTAATGTGTTAAATACTATAATACAAACTGATTATCAGCAAATAATGGGAATAAATGGCTGATGAATGGAAAATAATTCAGGTCTAAGAGCATGCATAGCATGACAAAACATCGTCCACAAGTAGAAAATCACATCACTTCATCAAGAATTTCAAGTTCAAAGTAATTAGGAGTTTTACAGTGTGTTCATTTTTGCATGTCATTGTGCTGTCATAGATATCATAACTTAAAACTCCGACAAGTTAGGTAAGCAACAGGTAGGAGGAGCATAAGGTAAAAACACGAATAGCACAGAAGTGGACACCAAAAAGTTCTTTGAACAGGCAAAATGCCAAAAATTTCTCGTACTCCCAATTAACAGGATTATGTCCAAGTGACAGTATTATTTGATTGTGGCATAAATTCAAACATTATCAATGCAAAGACCAAACATAAAAGGCAGCCTGGTGCAAATGCAAAGAACAAACATAACATAGGAAAATCAGTATTCAGAGGTAAAATCTACCATGGTGATTTAGCACAACATGCAGTGAAATAACAGTAATGATGCAAACCTTTGGGATACGAATTGGATTTTTTGAGGCATAATCACAAAGCTTGCCAATCATTCTGTCATTTGGTTCTCCATCCTGTAATTTCACATGAGCAAATAACATTTTCTATGTTTGTAATATATTTTGAGGCAATAACAAGGTAGCAAGCTTCATTTTGCACTGGTACTGAAAGTTAATAGATACTTCGTGTATAGTTTTTAGTTGGAACCTGGATCAAAAGTACTCATAATTGGAGTATGAAATAAATACATGATAAATTATGACAAAAAAGTTGTGTATCAACCCTTCCAGACCTAAGCTGACAAGTTCTTTGTACTGGGATACCCCTAATTCCCAACCAATTTTTGTCTGCTATATAGGGATGCTAAATCTGCTCACAAAGAACAATGTCACCATCAATTAATTACTCAATTGATGCAAGTAGATGCTAGAACAGTACAATTGCATTTAATGCATATCTATTAGCAGAATACCTTAATGATCTGTGAAAAAGGAAGGTCATAGATGGTAGATCTATTTGTCCATTTGTAAAAACAACAATGAGTTTGCATGTTCGAACAGAGCATTCTTCCAAATCCACAACATCCATCGAGAATGGAATTAATTCTGGAGGCATTAGTTGATAACACCACAAGAAAGGGTAGGTTGGTCAACAACAAGGAGCAAAACTAAAGTTTGATCAAAGCATTATACACAACCTTGATCACATTTTTTAAGAATAGTTTCAGTTTTGCCAATTATTATTTCACTAAAATATAATGTCTAGTCCTGTATGAGATTTTACAAAAAACAGTTTGAAAGAAGCTAAAAGCTGAGATGGATAATGAACACAATCTAAGGACAGAAAAATAGCATGACAGCAAGTGTTGCACATCCATCACAGTCCAGTTAACTAAGCTTCAACAGAAAGAAAAACAAAACAAAAAAAAAAAATTGTAGTTCCATCGTAAGTGAATGGCTCACCAGAGAGCGAGGGAAGACATCTGTGAGGAGTTTCTTATACCGTTTAACGGGTTGCCGTGATCGTGCCCGCAAAGATGGGCAGAAGCAACAGAGCCTGCTGCATGCAGGCAACACACGCCTCGACATGACCCCCATTTTCTGTCACGCCCCAATTGTAGAGTATAACAGAACGCCAAATACCACCTACTCAATAAATTAGCTTGAATGTTAGAAAACAGACTGCATTGGACAATTTTCATTTCATAACTAACCTTTCTATAAATCCTTACATGTAGGATATATGTACATATCAAAAATATATTTACAAGATAATTCTTACCAAAGATTCTTACAAGTATTAAGCACTCCACTCAAACCGCTTCTTTATCTGAAAAGGGATTATTAAGCACAATTTGAGTATATACCCAGAAGAGTTAAAGTAGCACATCAATGAGAACGAGTATATTCCAATACATTCAACAAAGAAACCAAAAATACTTATAAAAAAACTTAACTATAGATTCCATTTAAATCAAATCGGTGGCATAGAATCCAACATCAAGAATTTAATCTAATCTATTGTCTCAGGTTCAAGTTATGACCCTGATCAACTCTAGTGGTACAGGTCAAGGCACAGCTACACTTTTGATTCACAGCCATGACAACCTGACCAACATATAACCCCACCAAGTTGGTGGGTCATTTTCACTCTATAGAGATCACCTTGAAACTAGTTAATCAATTAAATGGGTTGGTCACTTAGCACAGATACACATTCACTTTTAATGAATAGTGGGAACTAGTATCATATGACAATTCAATGTCATGTCAACCTGACCAACATATAAATTATAAGCCCACTAAGTTGGTGTCATTTCACTTTATAGCTATCACCTTGAAAGTAGTTAAACAATTAAATGGGTTGTCAGACTTTCTCTTGATATAACAATAAACACTAATCAATACACAACATTTTCAATAGATATATCATATATGATCTTTATTCATTTAATTATAAACAATAACTATACATATGACATTGTGTCACTTTGAAGTTTGAAGAATTGAAGCCATATCTTATGGTATAAGTGTCATATACTAAAATGATACAGATGTTCTTTTTTGAAACTGGATTTCCTAAACAAGTTTGCCCTACAACTACTTTAATAATTATTAAAAACTATATGAAATAAGAAAAATAACAACCTTGGTGTTTTTTAATGACTCCAAGATTTGGTAGAGGCTTACATTATGGATGGTCAATGTTCTTTCACTTTTGATCAAAGGTCAAACAAGGACTACTCCCCACCACACCCTCTTGTTCTACTTCCTCAAGAACACAACAACATTAACCCTTTCTTCTCTGTTTCTTCCCAATTTCTTCTTCTTCCTTTCCCCTTCCTGTCTCTGTTCACAGGGCCATTCTTGGCAAATCCTATAGCCTGCTGCTCTCCCTCCTCTTCTCTTCCCCATTTCTTTTCTTCTTTCTCTTCTCTTCTCTCCCACTCCCACTCCCACCCCCACTCCCACCCCCTGAATTACTGCTCACTGCAAAGACTACTTTCTCTAGAAGTCAGCAGTCCTACTGTCCACTTCCTCTTTCCTTCTTCCATCTTTCTGTGTTTGCTGCCTTCTCTGCTCTCATCCTCAGTGAGAATTCAACCTGCAATCTTTCCCTTCCTCCAATCCCTCGATGTCAATTCTTTTTCACCACTCATTACCCTTGCCCCAATCCACGGACCCCTCCCCTTCGATCTTCCTATGTTTCCTCCTATATAATTGATTAAAAAATAGATTAATCTAAATAACCAATTTCAGGCCATCCCCACAATTTCACCTTCCAAACTAAACTTGCAAGTGCATATCAAGAAACCAAACAAAATTGGGAATTTTTCTGACAATATTGTGGCTTGTGCTTGTCAATTCAATTTCAAAAAACTTTTAGAATTCTGACAAACAACCAAATGAGTATAGCCCTCCTATCTTTTAGAATAAGAAAATAGGACCAAATTATATGTAGTCCTTCCCAACACACCCCAACTCACCTCATGCTTTAAGTATAGCCCTTATACAAATTCTTCATGTTAGTGCATCGTTTCACATAAAAGATGTTAAATCTAAAAATGTTTAATAAAATAAATCTCTAAACATGCATCATTATTAGTAAAAGATAGACATTATATATGCATCGTTCTTGGCTAAAGAAACAGAAACATTAAACAAGATGTATGAGGATAACAAAAGTACTGCAAACATGTATCATGATAAACATAGTAAAGAAGATAATCATGCTATCAATATGCATAGAGTGCAACACATAATGAGCTTCCTCAAGTTAGGATATCGATCAAAACCTGCACAAGTTGTTATTCCCAAAGGTAAGATCATCATTCCTGAGCCAGGACCGAAAGGGTTTAATTTTGGTGCTAAGAACTTAACCTCAATCTCTCATCTCAAGTTCCACTACAAAACTCCACCTCTTTCATTGTACAGTTCCCACAATGGGAACAATCCCCTCATCATACTCACCTCATATCACTCTTCAATACATACACACTCCACTCACCTACAACCTGACAACATGATTACATCACTTCTAAGATATGGAGTCCTTGATTGATTATGGAGACACAACACACAATTAAACCTCTCTTAATCAACCTTTTTCCCTCAAGTCATCACTTACCTGTTGAATCTTGCCCTTAAGCAAAAGGGGACGATCCAACTTTAAGAAGGAAGCTTGTTAACAATGAAATGTAGATCCAAAGAAGATGTTTCTCTCCTTTGAAGCTACTGCCCTAAAACAAAATAGAAGGAATTGTTTGTGAAACATTATGAAACAAAATAAGACACATTAACCTTCGCATTACTTACCGACTTACTAGACTATGGATGGAACGGAGTAGACTAGGGACACCAACAAAGCCTATCTTAATCAATCATGAATTAGAATTTATTAATCATTCGATTACAATATCGGAGACAAAGATTTGACTTCGATTTAAAACCCACCAACTAAGCTACCACCGAGGGAGAAAAGAACGCCAAGTTTCTGTCAGCACCTGACTGAAATCCATCAGAGCAGTAAGGATTCCGAGAACTCACGGCTCGCAAAGAAGGATGAAACTCGCTGCTCACCATGAACCGCCGGAGGAAGGATTATCCGTAAGTCCCGATCTCTACTAAATCTCCTTCCCCTCAAGGCGACGGAGACAGCAACCTCCCCGAATCCGGCGACGGCCGCGATGGCCGATTCCCTTCCAATTCGGCAGCACCACGGATATCAAATCGATAAACGGAAATCGAATGCCCGACAACCTCACAACGGCGAAGTAACTTGGAACGTTGTCTTCCTTCCAGGAACGGCGATTGTGACAGGGGCTTCCCAAATTGACGGCGAACCTTCCGAATGGATAGAAGAAGAGAGGGATCAAGAGACTTGACAATCAAGGAGCTCGCGCGAGATCTCCCGGTCGCGATCGAGCGGAGAGATGTCGGCGACGACGGTGAAGAAGAAACCACCGCTGGAGCGAAGATGGAACCAACGCGAGAATCGCGAATTCCATGGGTTATAATAAATTTAAAATTTTAAAATAGTCAGCATATTAATATATAATTAATAAGAGTAAAAAAATATCAATATAATTAGATGAATAATTTCGAAATTCAAACCTAATGTGTTGTGTAAATATTATTTAATATTGTTAAATTAGAAATACACGAATAGAGTTAAAATTCATTAAAACATTTAATGGACATAAAACTTGTCCGCATAGAGAAATTAAGCGCCATGAACATATTTTCACATTTAATGTACGCATTTAAACGATTGAACGTCTGGTTTTTAAATTAATAGAAAGTAAATGGCTTTACCCTAAACACCTGCAAAGCAAGAGCTCTCTCTCTCTCTCTCTCTCTCTCTCTCTCTCTCTCTCTCTCTCTCTCTCTCTCTCTCCGCATACTTATCACCAAACAAAAACCAATTAAAATGATCAGAAGTTAAACTGCAAAGAACTAGTTGTGCAGTGAAAAACATCATATAAAGCTTCCCAAATCTATACCTCCGAGATGAATGTGTTCATGAATGTTATGTTTAGTAGGTTATAA
>JBAMIE010000118.1:1096656-1111665 GCA_037177295.1 Kaempferia parviflora
AAACCATGAGGGCTTAGGCCCAAAGTGGACAATATCATGCTATTGTGGAGATATCTAAAACTCTTTTGGACCCAACACTTAATTGTCTGAGTGACTGATGAAGTTCAATAAGATGTCTTGATTCTTTCTAGTAACTCATGTCTATGCTTTAAGTACTTCAAATGAATCCTGAAAAATTGGACTGAATCAGAGGTGCATACAACTTGAAAAAATGTGGAACTTGAACAGACTAATAAGAAAAAGAAAATCAAAGACAGTTTTTTGTCAAATGGATGGGCAAATATGAACGGCACAAAGTAGTAAAGAATTTGGACACCGAGAAGAAATATCTGCAAAAGCTAACCTGCATTTTGGAACGGTTGATTACAAAATAATATCTCAGCTAAAATTTTGTCCGTCCCCAGCTCCCCTTTTGGTCTTCTCTAGTTTCAATCCAAACCATGATTTCCTTGTATTACAGTTACAGAAGCCTGTTTGTGTTCTTCAATTTTCTTGTCTCTCTTATAAATGCTTTCTCGCCTGAGTTCAAAACATGTCCTCTTTTGCAGTAGCCGCTTCAAATTTATTTGCAAAGTTTGCTTCTCTGGAAATGTAGTCACTAAACCATAGATTGATACAACACCAAACAGATTTTCCAACTAATCAGACCTTCAGAAAACCAATCTACCCTGATCGAGCTTTTCATCCATGAAAATCATCCATGTTGCTCCAAATCATTCAGTGTACGTGGCAACCTCCTGCATGGAAGACTAAATGAGGAGGGGTGCCTCTAGTTGGCTCCTCCTATGTTATAGATAGCTGTGGAATAGAATCTACAAGATTAAGTTGGAATGCAAAAACATACCCTTACCTTTTATAGCCTTTTGTGTTTGGGCCGATTTGAGTGCAACCAGAGCCAAGTGATGTAAAAGAGTTCATATGTCAAACAGTGGTGAAGGTTTTTCAAGGCGAATAAAATCCTTCGAGTTGATGAAAGAATGGACTGATAAGCCTAGGCCTAATTAGTGTTGTGATAGCATGTGGTTGATGAATCATGGATGAATACGCCAACATAATCATGAAAGTAGACATTGGGTACTTCTTACCAAACTAGCACATGTTTTGTGTTTCTTTCTTCTCTTTTGTACAGTTCACAGCCCTTAAGCAACAACATTGTATTTTCTTTCCTAGAGGTGCAATAATTAGCCTAATTCATTGAGCCAGCACAAACATCAAAATTCAATGTAGCTAAATGTCTTATAGGGTATTCATTTTAATTTGTTGTACATGTTCTCTAACAGTCACTTTATAAATGTGTGTGAGTTAGAATTCCATCCATTTCTTGACTACTGTATGAGATCATGACTCGATATATGGCTGTTCAAAGAATCCACAATACCTGACCCCAATGAATTCCAAGGTTCTTTATTGTAATATGTTAAAATTTAATCCCAACCCATCTATGTTATTAGAAAACAATCTTAAAGGTATACAAAAAATCCACCCTCCCTGACCCCAAAACTCTGAGATTTTGGGTTCTTTATTGTAATATGTCATTAAAAAGTATTCCAACACAATGTATATATTATTCAAGCATGAAAGATCCTGATGAGTATACAACCTCTTGTTCTTTGAGACATTAACATACAGATCCTGATGAGTATGCAACCTAATTGTTCTTTGAGACATTAACATACAGATCCCGATGATTGTACAGAGAAAACCTAACATATTTTTCAGGAAACGGCCATATCAGACCCGGCAGATTTGCAATATAGAAACAGCATAACTTTAATTCAAAGAATATTAGTGACTGTTTCACAATTTATGGAGTGACTCATAGTTATATATATGCACACACACATCTGAAAATCAGGCTCAGTTCCAGTGCAAGGCAGGTTTTGAATTTAAAACCAACAACTTTGAAGATGAAGACCAACATGGTAGCATTGTCCTACTTTCTTCCAATTATAAGTATATGTTTCAAAGTTTAAAATTTCGAGCCATGTTAGTTTCAATTTTGACTGAAGTGATTATTTTGGTGCTGTCCCAACTTCTTGATGCATAGTGCCCGGTAAGGAATCGGAAGTGGAAAAGGAAAAATAAGAAAAACAACCATATACATAAATTCAGATTTTATATTTCATCTGGAATGATAATTTTAACTTATGTTGCATGAACACAAGGTACAAAAAATAATTATTATTTCAATTCATCTTAACATGTGTTTGTCAAAGGGTATCAGGTGTCATGTGTTGCATCTAGAATGATACAATTTTGACATATGTTGTATGGATATGAGCTACAAAAAATAACAAATATTGTTTCAATTTATCTTGACTGTTCTAGCATATCGAGAAGTGTCAAGTGTCGGTATGACACGATGATCATACACATGATTGACACAATGACATAGGGAAGATTATATTTGCCAAATAGTATCGAGATTAGATAATTTATCAAAATGATATCTTTTGACTATGTATGAGATTCCAAACCATGATATGCTCTATAATTGTTCACTGTTTATCAAAACCATATATTTTGACTATGCCACCCAGCACACAGGCAGCATCCACAGCAATCACAATATTAAATTCGTATATATAAATAAGTATTACTTGAAGTGATAAATGATGAATTAGGAGTAAGGATCCTCAATCTCTTATTTATTTTTTTTACAATAAAGAGGATAGATAGATAGATATTTGACAAGATAAACGTAAACATTAATTCTTAGCAACTCATCCAAGACAATAGCAAAGAAAGCCAATTAACATTTGTAGATTGCAGAAAATTGATGCATTCTCTTCATTTACATCCAAAATGATTTTGAACTGTAGATTTCAAAATCCTCGAAACACGCTAACCGCAATACACGTAAATAACTTGACAGAATTTTGTGTACTGGAATCTAATAGATCCAAAAGTAACGGAAATCAAATTGCATCCTTTTCCCACAATTTCGGAAATAGAGATCCAACCAGAAAAGAGAATACCTAGGGGTATTCGAGTTTCTCGGATCCGGAGACGTGGACGCCAGCGCGTTCAAAGGATCCAAAGAGGGAAACAGCGGAGCGGCGGAAGTGCGGCAATCGGGAGGGCTCTCGGCCGAGGTCGATCTCGACGGCGAACACGCCGATGCCGCGGAGGCGGAGGGCCAGCTTCTCGCCGACTCGGGACGCGACGCTGTAGTCCCAGGAGAGTGGCGGGCGAGGGAAACGGCTGCGCCAGAGGCGATTCTGGACCAAGAACTCGGGCTCGTCGGAGGACGCCATGGCGACGACAGTGGAGGAACGGGGAGCAGTGACCTCCGCGGCTATCTTCCGGCAGCTCACGATCAGCCTCAGCACATGCGGCGGCATCGCCATTGCAGACAGACTCCTCCGGCTCCTCTTTGGATCCTAATTCGGCCATGAAGACTGAAGCGGGGTTATAAATAAAAGGAAAATTAAAAAAAATAGACATTTTCGAAAAAAAACAGACATTAAAAGTATTTAAAAAAGTATTCGTAAATTTATTACTTTATCCAAATAGCAAAATAGTTTTTAGGTAAATTAGTTTGATATTGTGAATATTGGAAATAATTTTTTTTATAATCCGGGTATCTAAACTTTGCCTAACTAACCCTAAAGATGAATGGTCCCCTGGTTCAACCATCAAGTATATCAATAAACGCTCACAATAATACGTTAGTAATTGATCTCCGCAGTCTTCATCGTCCCTAAACGATCATTCAAACGCTAATAATTTTTCCGTACACGAGTACTTCATACCAAGGCTGCTTAACACATTTTCTTGACATCAACTTATGCCCCAACAGAAGATCAAACTGTGATCTCTCATGTGCATCTAAAACACTTTACCATGTACACCAACCAAGGGGGTGGAAATTTAGTAATATTATATGATGACAAAAAGTAATTCACTCGCTCCCAATATCTCTGCCAGCCTATCCTCATATCAATACAGAAGAAATAAATTACGGACGACTACAAGGCAGTTGAATTGCACAATATTCTTGAGACATTCCAAATTTAAAACAATTATCATTAATTGTAGGAAAAGCCTCCTAACTTGGGAGAATATATTGACGTTATGCAGCAAATATTCATTCCATTCTTGATGCAATGCATTGGATGTGTAGTTTGCAAGATAACTTTTCGATACATGCTCTCACTTGCAACTAGGGGTACAAATAAATCAAACCGTTCACGAATGACTCGGTCAAAGCTCCACTCAAGCTCAAAATTGACCAAGCTCAAGCCGACTCATTTAACATTCAAGCCAAGCTTGAACCCATTTATACTGACTCAAGGGCTCGTCGAGCTTATCAAACCAGGTTAATTCAATATTCTAATATTTAAAATATTACTACTTTAAATATAATTAACAAGTTACAGAAGTTATTGTAATTAGAGAATTTCATTAAGCTCCCATCAGATTATAGGTTCGAATCGAGCTCAAGCTGAGCTCAAATTCAAAAGCTTGCTCGAGCTCGAGCCTGTTGAATTTTCTCAAGCTCGAGCTGAACTAAGCTCAGCTTAGCTCATTTACATCCCTACTTGCAACAAATGAACTACAATTTAGTCGTTAGCATTTAGCGAAAACTTTACAATGAATGATCGTCAATATTTTAAAAAAAAAGTAGTTTCCAAATCTCTAGCAACACAAAAACGGTAAGAATAAATTGCAAAGAAAGTTCTTGGGCTCGCGATAAAGTGCACAAATGATACCGGAAACAGATTCAGAGGATACATAGAGCGGGAAGTCGATGGCTCATTTACATGTCGAATTGCTTTTTTCACAGATAGATAAGAGTGAGGCATCAAGAAAGATTGTTCAGCATACACATGTTTTTCAAAGAGTAAAGGCTTACACAAACTCGATTGGCAAGCGTTTACTCGAGCAGGACCACCTTTGGTGTCCTGTCACGGCGAAAAGCTGAAGAATTCCTACAGATACGCAGCCAGGCAAGCTTTTTGGCTAGCTGTCTAGTTACCGTCGGATGAAAAGCTTCATGGCTAAGTCGATCGTCAAATCTGCGAGGTAATTGAACAGTGAGTTTGTCAACTGAATCTATCCAAGAAATGTAGTTTTGTAAATTAGGCTCCCCGATACCCCTTCAACATCAATGAAAAATGAATCGTATAAACAAATATTGCAAATTTCACATCGGAACTTTTAAAAAGTGAATGGATTTCAAATGGCCAAATGCCTGAATTTTGACTGAAAAGGGACGACGTGGGTTTAGGGCCGAGGTTTAGTTGCTGAAGAACCTATCGAGTCAGAGCAAGGTTTCATATTATTCTCAGTCAGGAACCATAATGAGAAAATTGTGTTGATTTAGCCATGTCAACAATTGTAGTACTATATTAGTTGCTTCAATTAGGAGAAAGAGAAAGCAGAGGAGCTTTCTTGAGGTGTGGTTGGTCAAAGAAGCCTTCGACCGTCGCATACACAAATAGGGTTGAAGGATGAGCTCGTGGCTTGCTTGTCAATGAAGGGTCAGTTAATGTGCTAAGGATTTCTCCTGGATCAACGAGAGAAGATAATTTGTCATCCTATGCTAGTGGGTCACTGAGGTTCACTTCAAGCATCCGACCGAATATTAGCCACCTAAACTCAAACTTTGAAGACCTTAGGAAGGCATCCTTCGCTAGGAGATACCATACTAGATACACTGTGCTCATCTCAGCCAGTCTACTTTGGCAAGCGTAGTCAAACCTACAACCGACCCTAGCCAAATCATGTAGGCTCAACTCCATCTAGAATATCGACGATACAAACTGACAAGATTGTGAATATTTGCCATGAAACAATCGTGATTAGCGAGTTACTATATATCATGTACTAAACGGCATTTCCTATGACCTAAGCTAAAGCATAACAATTATAGTTTATAAAGCAAGATTGCATCCTGGAAAATGGAAATAGAGAACATCATTGAGCATACCTGCTACCTCCTCCAGTTTGGTATTCGATAACAGGAACGGGCTATTACATAGCAAGGTAAGAAAAAGCCAACAAACTCCAAAATTATCTGAAACAACAAATATATTCAATCAATATAAAAGTTGCATGAGAAATAGAAAGCTTACCTACATAAATACAAAGACACTTTAATGTAACAAAATTTTCCAGTGTTAAGAAATCATTGGAAGAAGTAAGCTTTCGATAAGGAGAAGCGATAAAGGGGTGCAAAATAACTTTTTTCATTTGAATGCAAAAGTATAGGAACTTGAATACATAAAACAAGTGGGGTTATTAGGTTTTATAGTTAAAAGAATTTTCAAATCGAGTCGTGTAAATCCTCTCTATTTCTTACTATATGGAATTCATTCTTTCATGCCGCATCACATCCCTCTATTGTTTCTCATTTTATCATCTATTGAAGTTTCACTTAATTGCTCTAATTAGGCACCTATATTAACTTAAAGTTATGAATTAACTGTAGCAGTTAGCAAAATTTAATATTAATTCATACCCAAACTAATTCTTAGTTTAGTTAGATATTCATCTTGGTGAATCGTTAAGATGATGTGATAGACGAGAACAACCACATGCATGTGATGAGGTTTAAGAGGCTAGCAGTTCTAACTAATCGAAATTCAGCCTGGATTTGTGGTTGTGAAGTTAATATTAGATTCATAAGCATCAAGCTTTGGGTAAAATATTTATAAAAAAGGAACCAAAGCAATGGAGGAATCACATGACAGAACTTTGCACCTTTGAAAATAGTGTAAAGTTAGCTTACATTGAACAAGGTCGATATGTCCTGCACCATCTCAATATTCTTCATGACAACAAGAATGTGGCGAAGAAGCAAGAGAAGCATCAACTGTATGAGTTTGAACCATTTGAGACCTCCAAAATAAAATACAAAACAAGGAAACAAGCATGTCACAACAAAAGTTTGACGTACAATGAGCGTAATGACACGACAGCAAGCAATTCCGTTGGCATTTTCAGTTGCATAATCCTCGTAATCATTCAGCAGATCTTGCTGTGCAGCAGCAATAGCGAGAAAATGTGGGTCACGAAGATCTATCAGTGTATCCCAATCGTCCCTATTAAGAAATGAAATAAGATGAGTTCAGTTTCTGAATAAAAAGAAAATTGAAATCTAATGTGCTGTTCAATTTCATTGGCAGAAATAGCTAGGCGTATCCTACGCAGCAATGAGCATATGCACAATTATCACTTTCAATCTGAATGTCATGAGGCAGGCCTTGGAATGTTATGGAATGCAAAGTGGGAGTTCATAGGTCCTCCAAATGCAGAGCTGCAACGGTTAGAACCTTTTCCAAAATGTTTCGATTTATTAGCTTACCAATCACATAATAGCTATTTGCATATTAGTAACGAAAGCTGCGTAGCATTATGAATCTATTACCAAATCCAAATTCATTAAGAGATTAAGTTGCATCATTCAAAATTGAGGGTGGGATAATTGAATATACTACTTTCGGGGACAAGTAGTGAATATAAGAAGAAATAAGAAACCACAAAATGATCGTACCCAGGCATTCTATCAACGTTATATCTTACATGGAAGCCAGGTCTGTCTACAGCCAAATTTATTTGTAACTATGCAGTCCATTCTCAATGTATGAATTTAAACCAACATTGACGGCATGGGAATGCTGAAAAACATGTGAGATTCCCAGAAACTCAAGTGCAGAACTCTACAAAAGATGTTCAACCATCGCTTAACACCTAGAGAACAGGTCATGTTTGTCCCAACTTTTTGATACTGGATACATGAATGTTCTATCTCCATTAAGCTCTCTATGCACGACAATTCACTAGTAGCATTCAAATCAATTGAATTATGTTTATAACATTAACTAATATTTTTTTAATGTTCCTCTATACTTTACACCTTTTACTCTAACAAATTAGACCCTTAACTATAAAGTGTAATAGTTATCTTTGAATATGTTTATCTATCATTTTATCATGTATTAGTCCTACACCTAATTGTCTTTTGAATTAATTTTTTAAATTTTATCCTTATTGCCAAGTGCCTTGGGATATGTTCCGCTATTTTTTTTTTGTCTTGATCAGAAGGTGTATTCACACAACATTGATGTGGATACCCACACCATATTAGATGCAAGACTACTATCATACGTAGAGGGAGCAAGAAGGTTAAACCCCTGTTGGCTCTACTCCATGATACTAGCGGCTACAAGATTTAGCAGTTAGTGTTGAACTAAAATCTGTTAAGTGTGCAGGAAAATGTTAGCGATAGAAAAAATTGATAATCATATTTGCATCAGATGAGGAGCTTGGTAGTGAACACTTTAAGCTACCCCAATTACATAATCAGTTTTACCATTAAATTAATTAACAAAGCCAATTTAAAAGTTCACCAAGTGCATCCAGAATGAAACTACGGATAGCATTGATAACCAAAATTAATTTCACCAAACGAGAAAAAGGAAAACCAAAGAAGACTTGACTAGCAAAAACAAAATAAGATGAAATTTATTTAAATATAAATGATGATATAGCTCAATGGCATAAAAGGATCCATATAGCTGATCTCACCTAGTGGGATAAGATCTTGTCGTTGTTGTTGTAGTAGTATTATTCATATGGGCCTCATAAAATAATCCCTAACAGTGCATGTGTAAAAGATGAACATTGACCCGTAAAAAAGAAGAAAAAAAGGCTTCAAACAATTCTCTTTAAGCTCCACTAACGCAACTATACTTACATAGGAAAGTGAAGAATTTACACAAGAAACCACCAAAAAATATCCAACAATGCAATGCAACAAATACCTGATATCAATGGCCAATACATCAGAACTTGGTCTACTTGGCGGAGCAGTATAGTTGGGGCCAAAAGCCTGTAAAATTAAATTATTCTTATAAATTATTTTAACATCAACAATGCTAGACGCATAGGTAATCTACAACAACAAAAGAATCATTGTGGGGTTTTGGCTTAACGAAATGGGAATGTGTTCTCTAGGATCTGATAGAGATACTGTCAGTTCATACTGAAGCTATACAAGGAAAAGGAAATAGATTTGTTCAACCAAGAATGATAATCAGAAACCAGAAAAGGCTGCAAGAAATTCATAAATTTTGTCATATTTAGGAAAGATTTACATGATTAACACAAGAAATGAAATTTCAAAAGGAACAAAGTACTATCAATATCTTAGTGAATTACCTGATTGCATATTTCACAGGTGATATTCCCTTTCTTATCACACCATCTTTGAATGCACTTCCTATGGGCAAACTGAAGACAAGAGAAAATATCAGATTCAAACAAAGTACTCGCATCATCTGAACATGAAAAAAAGTCTTCTGCATACAGAGCTTATCTCTCAGAATTATAACTTTGCCAAAAACATTACTGAAACTGACATCATCACTCTAGAAATATGGAATGCAGAACTTAGACCTAAGAGATTATTGCCTAAAGTAGGTGAGAAAAAATGGCTAATAGAAAACAAAGGCATCAGCAGAAAGAATTACAACTTCATAAAAGAACACAAAAAATATTTTAAGTGTTTTTGAACTTCAAACATAAATCTGAAATGCTTAAAGAGAAAATTTTGCTTTCAGTAAAACATGATGCTATGGATAATTTATATTTACCACCATAAGTCGTATAAAAACACACCTGTAAAAGATCATTGTAGTAAAGAGGGCAAAATTAAGGGACCGGATGACTTTGGTTCTTTTCCTAAACTAGTCAGCCATGTGTTCCGTGCATTTTGGCATTCAGCTGACTGACAAGTGACAACTACCAAAGGACCCAAATGAAGCCTGTGCAATCCTCTAGACCACAGTGGTCCGCCTTTTTGTTTTTTTTTTTCCAAATATGCTTATTCTTACCACTTTAAGTAGAATAAATAGGGTTTTGATTATACATGCATAGCATGATGTTTGCACCGATCTCAGAGATAATGACATGACAAGCAGTGGTCTTAATAATTAGGAAACTTTCAGTTATTATGCACATCTCAGCAATAAACAATTAAAACACCTTGTTTATTGATTTTAAAATAACATGCTTCCATTTGCAGAGCAGCATGGTATCTTAACTTAATCAGCACAATAATTCTTTGTGCTCTTGTTTCACCTTTACATCTGCATTGATTTTATGAACACCTTAAGAAAGACTTCAAACAATCAGAGAGGCTCATATTACTCATGTTTATTTCATATTACATTATTTGGACAAAAAAAAGTCTGCCAAACTGCACATAATTGTTACACTGTTTGCTTTTTCAAGGCAATGAAAATGGTATTAAGGCTAAAAGTCACTCAACAACTTACATTACTTGCGGTTTGCAGTTTACATTTACTGCACACATGCCCATCCAACCACTCACCCTCCTGACATAGCATCATTGGACCACCCTAGAATCTCCTATATGAATACTTAGTATCCCTCAAAAAGTGAATTAAAGAAGTCTATAACCATCCCCCAGTGACCAGGCTCATGAGCTAATTGTGTCGTATCTCAGACATGTCCTCTCTGCTATAAACAAATAACTAAAAGAACTAGAATCTAGACACTTCTGCACAGATATTCACAGAGAAACAGTGCATCCACTAGTAAAAACTGAAAATATAAAAGAAAGAGTGAGAAACCTGTAGTTTTAAAGTGAGATTAACAAGTCAATCTTAGCTAAAACTAAAGGGGATAAACTTTTGAAACCACAGAAAATGTTCACGAGAAAGCAAGGACAAATATGGCTTTGTTCAGAAGCTGAAAACAACGACATGCAAAACAAACTAAAGCAGGCTTAGTTAGATAAACAAACAACTAAGCGCGATAAAGAGACAAATCACGTCTCCAGGATTGTCAATATCACAACAGCATTTACGAAGTTGTAAAATCATAGATAGCTTTTAGCTGTGAGTGTTTTACCAAGGTCCCAAATTAACAAACGCCTAAGGAAAAGCCCTCCGCTTGCAAGATAAAGAGAAGGGAGAGCGGTAAAAGTACAAGGGATGGAAAAGAGATGGTTGCTTTCAAACACACATATATAATGAAAACTTTTGTGGGGTACCAATTTTAGGAAAAATGCACACACTTTAGTGGATGATAAATCAACAATTATGATCGCTCAACTATGGCATTTCCTTGGAACTAGAAAGAAATTAGTACAAGGAACCGTTTTGGTTTATCTTCTTCGATAAAACTACAAGACATCGTACAAGAAATTATTTTAGATCAAGATGGGATTTTTTACATTTGGAATACAAAGTTGAACGATATCACAAAAAGGGTATTCAAAAGTGGAAAAGTAAATTCATTCCCCGAACAAGAACAGCGCGAAATATCAAGTAGGTCAGAACCACGTCTCTGTGAAAGACAGTGAAGAAGGAGAATGCGCCGAAACCTGAGAGAGAGAAAGCGGGGGGCGGACAAGAAACGGCAAAATAACCTTACACATGAGAGAGTTGTTTTTTCCGAGGCAGGAACTCAACACCAACAAAGACTTCAGAACATTTTTCCAAATCAGAGAGGGGGAAAAATGAGAGATGGAGAAGAAGAAAAACAAGACCTTGAGGGTGCCATTGCAAGCGCAAGGGATTTCCAAGTCCGGTTCCTCCCCTTCCTCCTGGCATATCCTGCATTCTACTACCACCCTTCCTCCCACTTGCTTGTCCTTCTTCTTCTTGCCGCGTGAGCTTCTGTTGATGTTCCCTGGACACCCCACCACCACCGCTGCTCCTCCGCTTTCCCCTTCCCCCGACGAGGCGCCGCCAATGACGACCCCATTCGCCGGCACGATGCACGATTCCAAACCCACGAGCCTATCGACGCAAACCATGAACTCCCCCATCTCTCCGCTCTGCTCCGGACAGAAGTTTTGAGCAAAAAGTAGAAGCTTTTATTTTATACGACGAGTCGAGGACAGGAGACAGGACCCAACAAACAATTTTACGTTAATACCCCCAACAAAACCTCAAATTTCTATGCAATAATTTTGAAAGAAATTATTTGGTGAATTATATCCAATTCAATATCATTATCAGACAGTATTAATCCTCATTTATTTAAAAAGTCAATTCTATTTTGGAAGCACAGCAATGAAAACACCTTTTATCAACGAAAAAGCAATAATCAAACACTAATATTTTTAAATAAATTGAAGGAAGAAATCGAATGGATATAAAATCGATTAATTAGATTAATTATTAAATAGTTAATTGATCATTAATTAATTTGTTGTGTGGAGTTTACTAATTTAAGGAGACGTTTAATTTAGAGGTTTGAAAATGAGAAAATGAAATCATCAGTGTTTCATTAATGAATTTAGGAATAAAAGAATAAATTATTCCTAAATATTTAGAAATAGACAAAATCCAACTTCATAAATAGGTTTAAATTCATTCTCAATTCTTAATTTCAGGCAACAACAGTTTTACAACTCCGATAGCACAAGGGGCAGTAGCAACCGTCTATTACTAAACAACAACATTGAATGGCTAAACTCATTCCTATTTTTTAATTTACTATCAAATTCATTCTTATTTTTATTTCTATTTTTATTTCTATATTTCAAACCAAACGTCACCTTAATTACTATACTTAACTTGTGAATAGTTGATCGTCACTCAACTATATATTTCCTAACTAAAATTGAAAACGCCTTTGGATCAAGAAAAATTAAAGTAGTCACTCGGATGCAAGTTGATCATGTCTGAGAGATCATGAATGATCAACTCGTCGGTGAGGTATTACTTATATTGATTAGCAAAGATTATGTAACTAGTTGCCTGAAATGGGGAAAATGGGTTAGGATGACGGTCGGGAGGTTCCCAGTGCAACCACTCTGACGCCCAAGTTATGTCTTGAAGGTGGAGACGAAACGTTTGAGAATTAGAGTTCTAGAAGTTGTGTACGCGTACCTTGCCCATGAATCTTCATTAATTTTTATAGGGGTCAGTCTATTTTACCACGTTCTCAGTGTTGTTCGCAGACGTTACCATGTTCTCCGAAATAAAGGGTCATTATCGTTCATTTTTTTCAAAGTGGATATCTACGTTTTTCCATCGTTTGTTAATAATGTTGGCATGACCCATGCTTCCTCCTATATAGCGGTTCATCCAAGGAGGGGTAGCCTAGAGACAAGAATCAGGAATCAACGTAAGTGGTAGCCTGGAATTGGGAGTCAGAAACTAGCATAAGGGGTAGTCTGGAGGTGAGAATCGAGAATTGGGAGTCGGGAGTCGGGAGTTGAGAACCAAAATCTTCTCCTTTTTAACCTCACCTTTCATCTGGGTTCAGTTATTAACCTTTGCTACGTGACTTTCGGAGAACACCTCCGTATCACAAGAGTTTTTTTTTAAAAAAAAATTGATCTAGTGTGCTCAACTCGTCGAGTCGATCGATTTAGTTATGATTTTCAAAACGATAAAATGAGGCGGAATAAATTGTTTTGGCGGGTAGGAAGAATTATTGCATCCACAACAACTATTAAGATGACTAAACTTGTGGAATCATTCAAGAACAAAGTTGGTCACCGAAATCAACATAATTAGGCTTGAATAGGACAGGGAATCCATTGAGGAAGGAGGAAGGTCAAAGCTTTAGAACGTTTGTTTGTTGATCGATCCATTAAATTTAAAAAAAAAAAAAAAACTAGTAGATGAAGCAGATGGATTAAAATATATATTAAAAAAAAATGAAGTTGAAAAATGAGTGGGAATGTCTTATTTATCAATATAAATCAATCAGAAAGTTATAAAATCTCATCCTTTTTCTCATACCTTAACCACTTACATTAACCTTAGTAGTCATCTGTAATTTACCTTCTTTATGTTGACTTAGGGACGGATTGACAAAATGAGTGGGAATCTCTCTTCATATGTATTTATCAATATAAATCAATCATAAAATCATAAAGTCTCATCCTTTTTCTCAACCCTTGACCACTTACATTAACAGTTAGTAGTCAATTTACTTTCTCTATGTTGACTTAGGGACGGATTGACAAAATGAATGAGAATCTCTCTCCGTATGTATTTATCAATATAAATCAATCATAAAGTCATAAATTCTCGTCCTTTTTCTCATACCTTGACCACTTACATTAACAGTTAGTATTCATCCGTAATTTACCTTCTCTATTTTAACTTAGGGACGTATTGACTGGAACACTAAGGATAAATGAATCACCTTTTCCACAAGTCTCGTTCCTTTGCATCTTTTTTCCATTGGCATGAGAATTTTTTCATTATGAATTTTCCCCTCATTCATAAACAGGATATCAATGCACTTCATAATCAGATCTACTTACCTTACGGACAAAGCTAATCATCATTGAACTACTAATGATCATAAAATAAATGCTAACAACTATGATTAGCATCAATCATTTATCGCCCAACAAACTTATTAAAAGATCGAATTAATTAAGAGCTTCTTGGAATAGAAGAAATTAAATTGCCCTAGTAGGAAGTTAGCTGAATTGGAGTCTTTTTGGGTTGGCAACGTTAGGAATGACAAACTTTACCCTTCCTCTTCCTTTATCCCTTCCAACTGTCTCTCTATGGCTTCCAACTGTCTCTCAACACCAGTGGCAGAGAATAAAAGGCATCTAGACTTAATAGTACTCTTATTTAAACATTTGAAATTCTCAAAAGATGTATTTAATTTTAGATTTTTTTTTCAAAAATTATGTTTATTTTTATTATAGAAATATTTATGAACAAAATCATCAAAAAGGATAATCTTATAGTAGATGAATAATCAATATGAGACATGGATTCCAAGTCGCAGACAAGCTCAAGGATGTTTTGCTTTCTCAGTCCACTAAACAGATACCTACCCACTCGTAGTGAGTCAAGAAGCACAAGTCAATGATGAATAATTGCATGTGCATGCCTTTTCTGCTCGATTGGCCTCCTGGTCAACTTGTGCTGGACCCATGGCCATTGATGGGGGAGAAGCTTTTGCACTTGCTATCTACCACTTTAATCCAGTTTTTTTTTTTTTTTTTTTTTTTTTAGGTTTTTTCACAAGACCTGAGTTAGAAACCCC
>JBAMIE010000118.1:1139430-1158649 GCA_037177295.1 Kaempferia parviflora
TATGGGCACCCCTTTTCCAAAAAATCAAATGGGCGCCCCTCTCATGATTTTATCCTGAAATTACCCTTTTGATCCAACACAGTTATAGAAGCTACCAGATAGCTTCTACAACGTGTAACAAATGCTAGGTTACTTCTACAAGGTATAGAAGTTACTAGCTACCGAGTAACTGCTATAACGTGTAGAAGCTACATTCACAAATATCAAAACTATCAAGGGCAAAAATCAAAAGGGCGCCCTAAATTAAAAGAAACATCAATTGAGTGCCCATTTTTTCAAAAAAAAAAAATCAAATTGGCGCCTCTCTCATGATTTTATTCTTAAACTACCCTTTGACCCAGTGTTGTTGTAGAAGCTACTGGATAGCTTCTACAACGTGTAACAGCTACTAGGTAGCTACTACAACGTGTAGAAGCTACCGACTAACTACTACAACATGTAGAAGCTACCCAGTAGCTACAACATGCTTAGGGTGAGTTTAAGATTTATGATTTATACTGTGTAGAAGCTACCAAGTAGCTATTACAATGTGTTGAATCTACTCAGCAGTTTTTACACCGTGTAGAAGTTACTCAGTAACTACTATAACGTGTTTAGCATTTAAGATTTATACCATGTAGAAACTACCCAGTAGTTGCTACAAAGTGTAAAAGTTACTTGGTAGCTGCTGCAATATGTTTAGTGTGATTTTAGGATTTAGGATATCTGGACATTATTATATTAAAATACTATTTACCAATTTGGTTAAAATTATTTAAACTTCATCAAAATAATTCTAAAATAGTTGTAGAAGTTATTTTAATATAATAGTGTTCAGATATCCTAAACCCTATATCTTAAATAAAAAACTCACACTAAATACGTTGTTCCAGCTACTAAGTAGTTTATACACGTTGTAGCAGTTATTGTGTAGCTTTTACACTGAATAAATGCTAAACTCACCCTAAATACATTATAGAACTACTCGGTATCTGTTACATGTAGCTAGCTTCTATAACAACGCTGGACGAAGAGGTAATTTTAGGGAAAAATCATGGGAGGGGCGTCCATTTGATGTTTTTTTTTTTGGAAAAATGGGCATCCTTTTGATGATTTGTAAAATCTGGGATGCCTTTTTTATTTTTACCCAATTATCAATATTGATTAGTAAAAGGAACAAATTTATATATATAAAAATATGAACTAGACTACTAAATTTTGAATTAAATTTGTAAAAAAAAAAATCATATGGATTTCCTAAGAAACTCTTATTTAATCTCTAGGAAAGCAAAAGTTCTTCGAAAAGCTTGCTTGCTTTAGCAGTCGGAATCCCACAAAAACAAATTGTGAATGCAATTGTTGAAAAGGTACAGGGAAAACAACACACTTCAAATTTTTCTCCCTTTTACCATTTCTAATTTCTTGTTAACTTTCTTTTCCTTTAGTTCCTCAGCAACAATTTCACTGTAATTCTTTTACACTACGATGGAATTGTCGATGAATGGAACGACTTGGAATGGAGCAATCAAGTCTTGCATGTCTCAGCTATGTATCAAACAAAGTGGTACTTTCTTTTTCATCATATATCCATCCCTCTCATGTAAACTCTTTCTTTCGAAATGATTCTTTTCTTTTGTTGTTTTTTAGGCTTTGAAGCAAAATGATAAATGTTCGAATGTAGACTTTACAAGCTCAAAATAGAGTTTATCTTCTTGATCTAATGTAGGTGGTTTGCTAAACGTTTCTTACACCCGGATATAGTCGCGGAGTATGAGTACATCTTTATTTGGGATGAAGACATTGAAGTTGAACATTTTCATCCTAGAAGGTTAGTCTTGTTTATCCTTATTCAAATGCGAAATACACACACACCATTTGCTATTTTTTGAAGAAGAAACAAAAAAAAGAAGAAGGTATAAATAACCACTATCTCCTAGAAGTAACCTTCTTCTTAGAATTGCATCTTAAAGAAATTTTTGAAACTCTTATAAATAACTTTGCGTTCTTTGTTTCGGTTTACGTGATCATGATCTTTCCAAAACATTTTCGATGATGATCACAGATACTTGGAAATTGTTAAAAGGGAGGGCCTTGAAATTTCACAGCCTGCACTTGGTGACCACAGTTCTTTTCACTACAGCTTCACTAAACGTCAGAGGCAAAGAGAAGTGCATAGGCATGTGTTGTTTCCATTTTCGGCATTTTAACGTAACTTAAAATAGAGACATAAAAAAAATTTATTCATCGAGCAGGAGTGTTTTCGATCTCTCTCACAATTGCACCGAGAATGCTACTAAATTTCCATGCGCAGGGTGAGTTTCTCGTTCGATGTATAGAAGAACTTGGATTTGTTAGTGTTTTTCAGAATCAAAAACTGAGTTGTGAGTTGGTCTTGTTTTTTTTGCAGGTTTGCAGAAATCATGGTTCCTGTGTTCTCAAGAGCTGCATGGAGATGTGTATGGTCTATGATTCAAGTATGTATATCGTTGTATCGTATCGTATCCTAAAGTTTACGATACACCGGAAGCTTATCTTTGCTTGTTGTATTTGTTTACAGAATGATTTGGTTCATGCATGGGGCATAGATTTTAAGTTTGGTTATTGTGTTCAGGTAACATTCTACAAAACCAAGTGCTGAAATGGATTTCGCTTACCTGTTCTATTCCCTTTTTGCTAAACTTACCATAGAGTATCCACCGAATTTTCGTTCGATAAGTATCATGTAAGATTTCAAAATTGTAGCCAATGTTTACGGCACAATGACTAGAAGATTTAAAATTTTGGCGGTAAGTTTGAGAGCCACTTGAGTAAATAAAGGGTGAATTTTGAAGGATACTAGTGATGTTCTTGGAGATCCGATAAAAACTTCTTTTTCTTCCTTGTGCCATTTCGGAGTTCTAACATGTTAAGATGTGTTTGATAGGGTGACAAGGCCGAAAAGATTGGCGTGGTGGATAGCGAGTACATTGTGCACAAGGGGCTTCCTACACTTGGAGGAAAAGTAAGTCGATCCCTTTAGAAATGGTCGTGCCAAACACTTGAATTCACACTCATGTTGGATTCTTGTATCGAACCTCAACAATTATATTTTTTTTTTGGATTTGTAGGATCCTAAAGGAAGCCAAAAGGAAGGCAATAGAACCGCGGTATGTATCACAATTCGCTTACTCATTCGTATCGATTATCGTTTGTTGATGCCATATAGCAAGCACAATTGTCATTTGTAGCCGTAATACCCTATTTTAGTACCATCTGATTCTTCAAAATTATCGCAAAGTTTCAATGTCATGACAATTTCAAAACTTGTAACACTTTAGGACCAACCATTGTTACATCAAGTTAGTCGTGTTTGTCGGTCGGAATGTATCAACAATCAAACACTCGGTTTCTTTTCGAGCAGGTAATAAAGAGATGCGTCGAAGAGATGCGTACATTTCACAAGAGATGGCAACAGGCTGCAGACAAAGACTTGTGCTGGACTGATCCATACAAACCTCAGAATGAACAATCCATATGAACTTAATTGATATAGTTTCTCTTTGACATCACACCATGAGCTCATCATAGAACATGTTCATCTCCTGAAGAAACAAGAGGAGAGAACTCATAGCAAGTGATAAAGACAGTGTAAATGGAGTGTTGACAAGAACAGAGACCATAAAAAAAAAAAGGGTGTACAAGTGCAAAGTGCTTTCTAATATTTCAAAGGTATGGTCTGTGGTTCTTTCTTGGACTAATATAATATTTACTGGACGTATGAGTAAAATTTTAATATTATTTATTTAGTACATATAGATAATATACTATCTCAAGTGGTTAGTAAAATATAGTAAATACTATCATGTGTAACTTTTGATGATAAGTATTTGGATGGACTCTTAAGAGTTAAAATCTTATTTAGAGTCTATTATACTTGAATAGTTTGAATGAATTGTAAAACTAGGCCGTCCCTTAAAATTTATCTATATTTTTTATTTATTTTAATAGTCATGAAAAAAATTTAGTAGGATGGATTCTCTAGACAATAAAGATTAAGGTTTGATGATAACTAGTGGGATAGACTCTCTAGATAATAACATTCGAATGTCATTTAGAGCATAATACACATGAATAGTTTCAATTACTTGTGAAAATAAATTGGATAGTGAAAATTGCATACTAGCTAGATTTAAAAAATGTGATTTTTAAATGAGCTACACAATTTAGGGGAAATTATACAACGGCATGAGACCAAATCTTCCAATCCTGCCTAAAAAGCAGTGATCCCACTCCACTCCTTACATAGGATAGGTAGGACTCAAAGGGTGTGGCCTCACCAACTTGTGAGAGGTGAGGGCACACTGTCGGCAGTTCGGATCCTCGTGTCAAAAGCATTATGTCTCCGTATCCCTTTGCCGATCAGACGGGTGTAACATTCATTTGATGTACACAACATCTTTGAGATATGATTTGGTCCGTCCGATCGGCGAGGGGACACGGAGACATAGTGATGTTGGGACAGAAGATCCGAACTACATTGTCGGACGATAACAGATCCTCTGTTACACAATCTATAATCTTTTTATAGTCTAGATCAGGAAAATTATTAGATCATATAAGAAGTGATTAATATATAAATCTATAATTTAATTCAACGGTCTTCCTATTTTGGACCGGAAGGAAACCAGACATTATGTACAAGAGAATCCCTGATTACTGCCGGACAGGTTGAATTAATCAACTTGTACCCTGATAAATGAAAGTGATGTTTGCACTTGCTAACGTTCACACGAGTATTTATTATAATAAGTTTTGAACCTACCCTTTTAATTATAAATTAATTCTATAATTTATTTTCTTTTCCATCATTTATGAAGGAATTGTTAGTACATTCATCATTTACTATCTTTTACTAGAATAATAAATTTAATCATCTTTTCTACTGGTGATAGATTATGCTTAAAAATCTCAAACATACTAAATTACAATTACACGAGGACACTGTCTAAAGTTTAAATTTGACAAATCCATCAAATTATTTCAGTAAACAATTTGATGATCATTTTTGTGATGATGATATTTTTATTGTGTAATAAATTGGATATTTTATTCAAGATCTTTTAATTGGGAATGCATTGTCAGTGATGGGCATTTGCGTAAGAGACAAACAAATAATACTAAAACATAAATGATCATGAAAATCGAAAAACAAAGTAAATGAACGGATGGATGGATCGTTCAGATTGCAAAAAAAAAATTTAACCCTCAACCTGAAATCAAAATTAATTAATAATATTTAATTAATTTTCTAACTAGGTGAATTCAGCCATCTGTGAAAGCATTCGATTTTTGAAATTGACGACCTCAAGAGCAGACGCTATTTGACCACCGTCCTACATCTGAACTAGTTAAAGTCATCATTTATTATATAAAAATATCATTAATAATACCTAATTAATTTTTTATCAAGCCAGATTCTAACTATTAAGATTAACCGAAACTAATAATCCTTTTACAAATTCGATCTTATAGTAATCAAACTAAACTTAAAAATAGTGGGACGAAAATATAAATATAAGTATGACTACTCAATGATCTAGTTAACAATCTGCATATAAATTACCGTAATACATCATCAAAAGTAAAACAAATAAGACATAATTATTACCAAATTTGAAGTAGATAAAATATTGCAAAACTAGGAACAATATTAATATTCATAAGAAAATCAAACATGATTTAGGCATAAAAATGATCATTTTAATAAAGAAAAAAATAATAATTTACCAATACTCACATCTTGGACATTAAGCTACAAGAAGAATATTACATTAACCAAACACATTTTGAGATGGTTCTAAATGAATGATATAATGATAGTGGAATATGTCACACTGCCAAAGATACTTGAAATAATGAACTCTATAAATTAACTTCATACTCGATTCAAAAAAAAAATTGAACTGAATTTGGATACTGCAGTAGCAGATCCACATCAAGCATGAGTGCCAACGGCAATGGCAAGCTGCCACATTTCTCTAACAGCTTTATCTACTACGACTCAGGAAACTATACACGAGGCAAACATCCAAACGGCTCTAAAATAGACTATTGAATAGTTATGGTCTGTGAACTTAACCAAATCCGGCACTGATGGTGCTGAAACAGGGCTTGAGGTAGGTGGGCGCTAAGTGATCATGCATCAACAACAGGATAGGATACTAGCCCATTGCCGTCGGAGCTTGAATACATTGCTGATGGTTGCTCACCAGAGTGATGCGACTTGCGACTTCTTGGATTCTTAGGTGAAGCTGTGTATGGAGACATTAGGTCATTATTTCCTGCATAGAAAGATGAAGGCAGGCCATTCTGACTACTTTCACTGGCATCTAGTGTATATCCTTTCTCAATGCTTTCAGCTTCAAGCGGTATCTCATCTAGCGTCTAGCAATCAAAAAGGACATCAGGATATGACTGAATGTAAACAGTGAAAGTTGAGCAAATTGTTTTTGAGCTATTGCATTGCTAAGCTACAAACTTACCTTGTAAACCTGCTGCAAAATGCGGAGCTTTTCTCGGCATTTTTTCCTTCTGGCAGCTATATCATCAGGTTCCCGTAGCATTTCTTCAAATAGGTGTTCCCTATTTAGACAATCACATGCAGATATTATTTTTTTGACAGTTGCATCTGGTGGATCTACTTATTATGCAATAAGGAATCTGTTCTTACCTGTAGAGCTTTCTTATGAACACATTATGCAACTCACGTTTTGTGTGATTTACCTGAACAAGAATTGAAATGTAAACAGTTCTTTACTTGAGTTCAAAAATGGCTAATGCATTCTAATAACCAAAAATCAGAGGTTGATAGAAAAATGAACCCAGAAATGTAGAACTGTAATGACATAGTAAGAACATAAATGTCAATGGGGGACAACAGACGGACTTGAACAGAAGCGGTTGATAGTTAATGAATTTACAAGTTATTTTTGCAACCATTTACCAACAAAAATAATGACAAGGATTCAAATTATCGTGGAAGTGATTGTATTGTCTAATGGAACTCGTCTTCAGAAGGAATTGACAGAAAAGAATGGTTGAATTGCAACAACTTCTCAGACCATGCTTTTTTTATACGAGATGAGACAATTCAAGATTGATTTACTACTTCAATTGAAGTCCAACATAGTTCTATTGATAATATCTAGAATTAATGGGAACATGTCAGTCAAATTGATACAAGTATACAAGGAAATTATCCAAAGCTAGCAAGTTAAGATCGAAGGTACACATTCAAAGAAGACTAATAGATTTATAATTAGATGCATTAATTGATTAAATTTAAAGTGTGAGACAAATAGTGTAAGAGATGGAGGAAAATTGAAGGTCATTAACTATTACTATGTTAACGGTTCAAAAATAAAATTTTATATATCCACCACAAAATAGTTGGGACAAACATATTGAAGATGTCCAACACTGGCAGAGAATATTTGAATTGTTGAACTTTTAGACTTTGTCAACAATGTTCACTGATAATAAACATACTTCAACATGGAAGCATCAAGACATAAAACTAGATATAATATCAAGAGATTACACCGTTGCTGATAAAAAAACAGAGTAAAAAAAATAACAATATTTTCAAATACTTCTCTTGTTGAAAATGTTCCTTGATGGACGAGGCACGAGGAAGCATTTGGATTTGAGAGTATAGATATATAAACAGACAGAATATCAACACTTACCAGAAAGTGCATTATAGCCTTTGGTATAGAGTCCTCAATATTTTTTCTCACAATATCATAATATGATTTCAGTAATAATTTGGTGATTGCTATCTCCAGAGCCTCCTGCTCTGTCTGATTTTCCGAGGGCTTTAATATTATTGGTGGCTATACAACAATAAAAGCCATTTAATAAATTGATGCAGTCAAAAATCAGGAAAATAGCAATTTCTATTCATTGATTTGATAGGCTTACTTCTCTCAATTGGATCATGGATAGTGAACTTTCAATACTGTGAACAGGCATGTTATATGGCTTATTTGAAGAAACGTCTTTTGCCGGGGGTGCTCGTTCTTCACTAACACCTCCAAAGATTGATGAAACCCAGCTAGTTCCAGTTGCACTACCTGAAGGATATCAGAACTAAGAGGATGGATACAAAGGTTTTGAGGATTAAAATTTAAATCGCAGAACTTCCTATGAACCAAACTTAAATAGAGTGAAAAAGATTTATGCATTAGGTGACTCTTGTTCAGGAAACAAGTGTATTCACAAACTTCACTGGCCACATATAATAATTACTAGCACTAAGCCTTAAGGGATCTGACAAGTTTCTTTGATCATTTCCAAAGAAATATCAAGTTAAACAAGAAAATAAGCTTCTGAAAGGGTCTTTTATTTCATTTTATATAATGGAAATAATTTTAGTTTCTTACCAGATGAACCAGGTCGTTCAGAGTCCCCAATGGTTCGAGCACCCTTTTATCATCAAACAGAACAGAAAGAAGATAAGAATGTCAAAAGAACCTTAGGCATGGCTTCATATTAAAAATTCTGTTTGTGCTAGAAGTTTCAAGAATCAGAGTAATGACCTGACTATCAGGAACAACTCCATTTGCAGAAGATCTTGCAAGGACAGCCCGGGGTTTCTTTTCAGAAGCTTGCAACTTATCTGAGTCAGTTCCATCCTGTGTATTCAAATGCAAAATGGTCACCACTTATGTTTTGAGAACATTCTGGTTCCAAAGGAGACAATATAGTGGGTTAAAGTTGGCAGAAACCCTAGAATGATGTGATAACATAAAATATTAACTTCCACTTTTCTTCCCTCGCCCAACCCAGAAGAACAATATCAATAATACTATATGGCATAACAATAAGCATAATTGACAAACTTACCCCTAACCTCGTCCTTGTTTCAAACAAGTAAGCACACTATCAGTCTATATAGCTAAAAAACCAAAGAACTTCCTCGCTTGCAAAGGTTTTAGGGAGATTTTCTTCTTTCGTTTGCCCTTCATGAATTTTTGTTCATCCCATAAGTGTATTTTTATTGCACAGCCATCTCTTGATCTTTTATCTTCTTTCCTGGTTTGCTTGGATTTCAAGGAGGCTTTTAAAGGTGTACATTTTTCCTTTTTTTTTCTTATCTTGAGCATTTTTAAAGCGCCAGCTATCTCTTGACCTTCAATCTTCTTTCATTTCTATGAAATGCACTTAGATGTGAATAACTCCCTTTGATCACCTCTTCTTTGTTGTGAGAAAATCCAAAATGCCCGTGGCTACAAGATCACTTCCATCTACAAAGGCTTAGCTTTCCTCAGGATATTTCCCTGATTGGTTGATCCTCTCTGTATTTGCATTACATTGCACCATCCTCAAGGGTGGAGACAGACATGCATGGTCAGCAGTCTTTTACCCTGCTGGTGTCTATGAGAAAGCTTGCTTGCCGACTTGGCCTATGGATTTTTTTTCATGTTGAGTGGTCATGGATTGGCTTTTGTTCATTCGAGAAAGAAATAAAACTGGTCAGTCTGTTTAAAAGTTCGTTTATTAATTTTCAGGTCTTTCTAGGTACATATTAGGTTCAAAATCGTGGAACAAATAGAGAAAATTCAATCAAAGTGGAATATGTATAGGATAAAGAACAATGAAACATATATACAAGTTTTATACCGTGATTTATTCATACTGTAGCGTCAATTGTAATATATATATATATAATACTGGAAAAGTAACTTCTTTTTTTTTTTTAAAGAAAAAGAAAAATAATAATCCATATTATGAATGTTACTAATAACATGCATACAAGCGTGAAAAGAATATATCATAATTGTGAAATACGTCATGCCATGCTCATTTATTAAGAGTCTAACAAGTGTGGGATAAGGACTTGTAAATTAAAACATTAACTATGACCATTTATATTCTATTATAGAAACTAGAAGGAACGATACCAAAAGATAGATGGATGCACATACCTTCACTCTTGATGCTGCCGCTGCCAATCTAACAGATTTAACCTGCTGCTGTGCATTTTCTACAGCCTTACTTCCACCAATAAAACTAGGGTGAGAAGTATTAATGTAATCCATCTGCAAGAATAGATACCCAAATCAAAAGCAGCCGTTTAATGCCACAAATATACTTAGACTAGGGAATCATTTCATCAATGAAACCAACCATCAATTAATGCATACAAAGGAAAGGAAAGGAAAAAGATGTCTGAGTTCAAGTGAGCTAACCATCAATAAATGCATACAAAGAAAAGAAATAAGATGTCAGAGTTCAATGATGAACAGAAACCAACATTGTTGATCATGTAGAAGAAAAAAAAACTGTAGTTTCAACATAATACTAATATGCCAGTATCACTAAATTAGGAAGTTATAAATATTTTAAACTGTAGAAACCAAGAAAGAATGGTGCCAAGCATCTAATTTTTAAAACTATAGTCAAAGAGACTGTCGACAGTGATATCACTGGGTGCTTGAATGCTCAACCTAGTCACAGTTACTCTTTCTTTTCAATTTCCATCACAATTACTTGGGTTATGAAAAGGTGCAAACAAGAGATGACTGAATAAACAGAAATGTAGACAATAACTAGCAGGCATTGGAAAATAACAGACAACGATAAGGTAATTTCATACCTCCATCTCAATGATATGAGTTATCATTGTCTCAGCAGGTTGAAGGCCATCTCTTAAGAAGTTACCAATTACCTCATCCATACACCTACGAAGGACAGGAAAACGCTGCAATTCGCCAGCTAAACAACGGTGGCTCATCTACAATAATACAAAAGATCATGTCATTTCAGGGGGAAAATCAGTAAGAAATTTCAGACAGTGTATACCTTTCTTAATTCATCGTAAATAAATTTTGCACACTGAAGGCTTGGATCCAGTAGGCGACCTATCTGTCTTCGCACTAAAACTTCGAACGGAACCTAGTGATTTGTTATTGATAAGTCTAAAAGCACAATATCGCTATAAAAGTACAAAAAATACAATCAGAGCAAAGAAATAATCACATAATAGCATGCAACACCATCCAATTCACTATCACCTCTGGTACAAAGAGTGCACTTCTTGGGCCAGTTGCATTTTGAATAGCAAGGCGGATGTCTTCATCACTTATATCCTTACAAGGATCGATTTCCTGTACAAAAAAAAAAAAAATCAGATGCTCATAAAGTTTATTGACATTCAAAAGCCTGAGGTTTCAATTAAGACTCCAACCTCATGGCATTCAGATGCAAGGTAGCAAGAGTAAAACAATAGTATTTGAAATTAAAAGTTAAAGATGATGAAAATTTAATTTACAAGACCAAATTAGCATATCAAGCATCCAATCATGACAAAGCTCAGCAGCAAAGTAATGAATAACCTCTAGACACTTGACAAAGATAGACTGGAATATGTAATGTAACCGTGCACCACCAGAAAGCTCAGTTGTTGACAATTCGTCATTTTTTCCATCCACTATGAATGAGAAAGCTGCAACAATCACAAAATTTGACTAGATATATTAGCCAAGGGAAGTGAAAAATCAACGAGAGATGTTGATTTGTAAGCTATCAGTAACAATCTAAAGGAAAAAATTGTAACCATATCTTACATTAAAGCTATATGTACAATTTATAAATGTTTTTTCACCAGTGCCAACATTACGACTCATAAACTATGATTGACCATACCACAAATTGTAAATCTTACCTTTTAACCTAAGGATAATATGCCAATCATGTGAAACCCCCAAAGCTGGCAATTTCAAATGTACATTTGTTTAAAAAAAAATTATCAATGATATTCATTTTTTCTTGTTAAATAATAAATTGAAGATATCGCATTGCTTTAACAATTCTTGCTTCTTTTCTTATTGTTGAAACAATATTTTTTATATATATTCAATTGTAATCTATTTAATATAAAATATTTAGTTTCTTATGTTTCTCCACATAATTAAAGCTTCAAGTTAATTTTATTTAGACTCTCATCAATTAGCATGATAATATAGGGGCATAATCATCACTAAATATTTTTTTATCTTGAACATGAATAATAAGTTCTGATAATGGTAATGTGAAAATTATGAGGACTTTGATATTTCATGTAAATTAGACTTATAGGAAAAGTAGTAGTTATAATCCTGACAGCTCAAATACTACGTAAGACTATACCTGTCTTTCTTCACATCAATATAACATATCAACGTAAGTACTCGATTTTGCATCATTCACTGAAACCAAGAATTTCTCAATCTATGAACTCTATTGTGTTAACAAAATTTACAAAGAAACCGTTCCTCCTTTCTCTAAATTTTCTCCATTAGTTTGATAGTAAATCTCAAATTCTTAAAAACTCCAATAGGAATATCATTGGATAAAATTTTAAATCATTGACTTTATAGATTTTTAATGAAACAAAAAAATGTCAAAAGACATCTCATGAGAAAAAGAACCGAATTTTGATTGATCAATTTCTAAATACCTTCACAGTATTTTGTTAGGATATTTAGCAGTTTAACTCCCATTGCAGCCTGCACAGAAATAATACACAGATTATTGAGAACCCTTTGTAGAGGAGAATATTAAAGACACAATTGAGAACAAGAAACATTTGGATGCAATAACACAATAAAATAATAAATATTTCACAATCAAGTTCCTAACAAGAAACTTTATATCCTCATCTATCAAAACTTCTCCCGTTTCATAAACATTTTTGTTAGTTCATATACTAGGGGAAGATAAAAACGAATCTGCTCAATCAAAAGCATGTATACCATTTTTTATCTAATTTCTTTGACATCAGTCACCAATTAGAGTTGTGGAAACAACATCTTGCACTGTGAGGATCCCATAACAGTACAATAGACAATCAAAACAAGAGTCAATGTGTGGAAACAATGGAATTTGAACGAAACTCCTTCACAGATCTCAAGTGTACTTGTTCACCTTAAAGAAGTTTAATAGCGAAATAGGGAAAATAGGGAGCAGAGGAGATGAGATGAGCAGTGCCCGCCAAGGAGAGAATAAAACTACTTCACAAACAATTACACAGGTAATTTCAAATATCTTGATAGTGACTTAGAACAGTGAACCAAACTAATTGCAACCACATCTTCCAGAAAAGTGATAATAACTAAAGGACTATCATTACCATTATCAAACTGTGTTAGTACTAGATATCTGGAATTGGCTAACTAAAGGATAAATGTATTTAACAAAATGGAACAATGAGATGCATGTGAAATAAATTAATCTGCATAAAAAAGTAGAATTGACATTTTTACTAGTTTCCAATCAAACTCCTGAAATTTTAGGCATGCATCTCCAACATTCATGAATCTGCTATAACACAACTTTACAAACTCAAAGTGAGGAAATAGGAGTCAGTACTCTCCTCGAACAACAGCGCAGAAGAAAAGTAACAGAGAAATATAAGAATATATAGATTTCAATCAGAAAGAATATAGGTGTTATATTATGATGCATATTAAAACCTTCGATTCAGCAACTTCACCAAAGGATGCATGCTCCTTGGCTACACTAACCAACTCTGCATTTATCTGAGACTTCAATCCTGGAAGCACATTCCTAATATGTTGAACCAAAATCTGCAGATAAAACAAGACAGCAAATGGATGGTTTGAATTTTTATGAAATACAATATAGAATAATATTTGCACAAATAACATAAAAAACAGGTTAATCAAGATTGCAAATGGATATGTATTTCTGAGGCAAAATTATGAAGCAGGGGCACAGTATAATTTTTAAATAGCAAAAAGATAATAGTACATTAGATCTACATGGCAAAGGGAAACAAACTTTGAAATCCATTATAAAATAGTCCATATATAGAATAAAAAACATAGTCAGTGCGTTCCTTTTGACTTAATTGCCAACAAAACTAAATAAAATGCCACAAAATTGAAGATAGTAGAGAAATTACTTGATTCAATTTCTTGGCTAGCTGTGGGACACCACAACAATGAGAAAGACCATGATAAGCCTGCAGGAACCCTCACTCTTTCTTATGTTCTTAAAAAGAAAACAATATAAATATAAATATAAAGATGTAAAACAGAACATACAGGTTGATTGCGGAAGAAGTTTTCTTCAAATGCTAATGCATCTTTGATACTGCGGTTCAGGTTTATATCCTGCACAATAAAATTAAAGTCAAATTGAACCTCAAATATATTGCACGAAACCAAAACACATGGAAAAAAGATATTGATTAGGGAAAACAATAGGGAATAATGCTTTAAAAAGAATGAAGTGAAATAATTAACAAAAATTATTTCAAATGTAGTTATATGGTAACTAGTGAAAGTATAGTCATCAAACCGTATTTAATTGAGCTACTTGATAACCCTGACTTTAATTGAGCTACAAACCTTTGAGAAAACACATCTAGGTTTGATAAAAAGATATAGGGTTTAGGGTTTCTTGATCATGAAAGTGATCCAATGATGTATTTGAAGAAAATAAATTAACTAAAATGCAACAACATATTTTCAGAATATGCATGATCACTATCACTGGGTCAACTCGAAAGGGAAAATATATATTAATTATAAGCACAAAGATACCTGTTGACTACGATTAACTACACCCACGTAACCAAGCCGAAGTGGTATTATATTTCCTAATAAAAAGTTGCGTGCATCAGTGCCTCTATCCATTATATCCAACTGCAGAAAAGGCAAACAATTAGCCTCAAACTGATAAACAACTCTTTTACAGTATAGTCAGCACTCAAATAACCAAAACAGAACCTTAGTGATGACACCAATTGTTCGAGATCCTAACAAAAAGCAATTGACAGTAGTTAGTGATATGACGATTGGTTACTTTGAGAAATGTATTCCAAACATTCTCAAGAGATGATGGTAAGAGCCTTTACCATCTGGATCTGCAAGTCTTGCCATTTGAAGTGCATCAGAATTTGCCAAGTCAGCATTTGCAGGAGAAACTGCTAATATGATGCATGTCTTTTGCTTGATGTAAGAAAATATCATTGTTCTAATCCTTGCTTCGATGTCACTGGGTTGGTCGCCAACTGGTACCTTAGTAATTCCCGGTAAGTCCACGAGAGTAATATCCAGAACATTTGGTGAGAAAATCTTTAGGCGAATCTGCTTATCAGAAACACCCTTGTTCTCCCCAGCTTCCTTATCTGTTTCTGCCTGAAGTTAACAGTATATTAATTAAATAATAATTGAAAATACAGTGCCCAAAACTACAACTTCCCATGTCAAGGTCAGAAATTAAAATAAATAGATAAATGATTCAAAAGAAATATCTTCAGGTGGATAGTGAAGAAAGCATTTAGAGGATAGATAACAAAGTAAGTATCGTATCCATTGACATATAGAACAAGTGTTAAGATGCTCCTAACACAAACACAAAATCAAACCATCTTGTATTCAATAAACTTGAACCTGATTTTAATCAAGAACCTCTGCAACAATTTACAAATAGATGGGCTCTAAGCCTCTGAGAGATTTTAGTAAAAAAACAGAAAGATAGCATATTTCATCACACTGGACAGCATAATGTAGGGGCGCTTAATTGTTTGCAAGGAATCATGAAAGGACGATTAAACCGGGCAGCTTCTTGGGCGTAACAGCAGGATAACAAATTCAATCAGCTTAAATCGTCAGAAAGACCGTCTCCAACAGGAATTAGTAAAACCACCATGAACCCTTCGTCAGTACAATTTCTTTTCGGTTACTAAAAATAATCATACAGCATTACGCAAGTCAGCATTGAGAAGCAAGCACTTCCAACCCAAAGAGCAAAAAAAAAGGCTGGAAAATCGTGAATAAATAACAGAACAGTAAATATGACAACCCGAAACTCACAAAAATAAAACCTAAAACAAAAACTCAAACCACCTGAATCTCCCGGCGAATCTCTCTGAAGTCAAAAAACCTCTTCCCAGGAATATGTAGGAACTCTCCCCACTCCTCCCCTCCTTCCGGGGAATCCGCTCGCCTCGGCCTGTGCACCAGCTGCAGCACCAGCGGGCGCCGCGTGCAAATATCTGACCCCCGCGGCAAGAAGTCCCGGCCAACCAGCGCTTCCAGGACGCTCGACTTTCCGCTGCTCTGACTCCCCACCACAGCCACTTGGGGGAGATGAAGATCAGCGCTGGACGAGTTCCCGAGGTGGGCAATTATGTCATGCAGCCGGTTCACGATCGGGATCAAACTGTTCCCGATCGCCCCCGGGGACGACGCCGCTTGCACGGCGGTCGAGTCCTCCGCCATGCTGTCGTGTAACGGCGAACGGGATCGGGAGGGGTTTGGGGGCGGATCGAGGGAGGTTCTCCGAAAACCCTAGTCGGATTCAGCGGCGGCAGCAACCCTCGAGAGAGATCGAGCGGAGGAGAGAAGAGGCAGATCGAAAATTTCTTAGCAAAATGGGGCTCAGGAATTTAAAGTAGACGGAATGACAAAAAAAGACACAAAAATGACAATATTCAAACGATGCCGAACTACAAAAGAGCACCACGGTGAGGGTAATTTAGGAAAATAGGTGGCCGTCCGTGATTCGTGGTTTTGGGCTACGACGCTTGTGTTTAGAGACAATGTATGCGGTTTAATCTTGATTGTCCGATGATGGAGAGATTATATCCGTGGACAATCGATCATGGGTTTGTATAGGCAAATTATGCGGAGTCGTCGATCATGGGTTTGTATAGGCAAATTATGCGGCGTGGTCGATCATGGGTTTTGTATCCAAAGGAGGTTCGGTTTAAATGATAAGATGTGATTGATATTTTTTATTTTTAAATATTATTTTATATTTGTAAAAGTAAAATTTATCACATGTTTGATAATTTCTAATGAATATATTTGGGAGAAAAAATATAGGTAATTAAAAAAAAAAACTCCCATTCATTGCCTCATTCAATAATTTTAAAATAAGACCCTACTCGTAAATTAATATTTAAAATATTTTTATACTCTAAAATTAACTAGGTTATGTTGTTTAATCTTATTTGATCGGCATTTTATTTCGAGATGATTAAACTCAAAAATATTCTATAAATTGCACTCTTTGGAATAAAAATATCTTCGTGTTATGATCATTCGCCAATCCACTCTTCTTCAAAGAATTTCATGGACAACAAGGGCTCTGTCACCGACCTCAACGGTGAAGGCCGTCGAGGCTCCTTCTCGCTCCCAAATGAGCGAGTTCGAACCATACGTGCATCCTCTTAAATCTCTTGTCTCAATCTCAATTTTCCCTCTCTTCCCCCGTTGTACAACTTCCGATTCCTAATGGAAGGAAGCTTCAGAAACACTTCAATCACCCACCACTACCTTGAATATCATTATCATTGACACCGATGAGTCCCATACCTGGAACTTTCAATTAGGTTAAGCTCAGCCCCTCCTACGGTGGGCAGATGGCTACAATAGTGATGAAAAGGTTTTTGTTAAAGATAATTACGATGAGGTTAGTGTATTTTTAAAATCGAATCAAATAATATAGATTATATGTTATTTTACATAATCATAATTATACATTATAACTGGAACAAAATATACCCCTTCGATTGAGATTTGAATCCAAATGAATATTCTAAAAAATAATTTTTTAATGTACATAAATTATATTATAGATTTATTGGTGAAATAGAAAAGATCTTTGTTTATTATTATATATATAATATATTTTTAAAAATAACAAAATTATTCCACCTAGAGTTCAGAGTATTTTAAATATCAAATTATAAGTGAGGTTGTTGTTTTGATATTTTTTTAAATATTGTTTTAAAGACATAGATAAAAGAAAAAAGAATACTCTTTCAAATTTCTACTAATATATTTAATGCCTATTGAAAATTGGATAAATTGGAGAAGAAACAATCCTAGGGAAAAAAGGGAAAAGATGAAAATCTCAAGGAAATGGAAAGGAAAATGAAAAAAAAATAAGGGGAAAAATGACGAAGAAATTAAAAAAAATGAATTTGAGGAGGAAAGAAAAAAATGTTGATCTTTTATGGTGGCGTGATATTATTTATGTTGGACCTAAAATTTTATGGTTCTATGATTTTTTTTTTTTTAATTTTGGCTCTACCCAAAAGACCTCGTATTAATAAAGATATATTTTTCTTATAATCATGATATTTACCATATATTTTCAATGTGGGACCGTACTTATAACCTTGTAACTCTAACAATCCCCCCAAATGAAGGACCACAGGGTCCCCTCAAGCGGAAAGTCTATTCATTTGACATCTGATTCTTGACTAACCAGGTCTTACTGTCCCTCGGTCTAACCAACCTACTAAGACTTCATTACCTAGCCGCAACTAGAACTTCCTGCCCTTGGGTTCAATCGACCTACTATGACTTCCTACCTGGTATCTGATCTTCTTGATCCGAATATGAGAGCTCACTTCCTTTGTTTAATGTCAATATTCTACTCATGTGACTCTATTATACCATAGCCTTTGTGCACGGTCAATAGTTAGACCTTCTAGCAGTTCGAAGTATGATACTAATTATTAGGTCCAAAATAATTTAGATATCTATATAATGATATGATATTGTCCACTTTGGATATAAATCCTTCATGATTTTATTTTTGGATTCTAAAAAAGGAATTTGTATCAATGAAGATATATTTCTCTTTTATACTCATGATCTTTTTTATATGTTGATAATATACGACTATATTTATAATCTTACAAACCCAATACAAAAGAAGTTAAAATATCTATAAATGAATTCTTAAATCTATCTATTATAAGTAACAAAAATTATTATTTTTTATTTTAAAAAAATTACTATTTTCATCCTCCAAACTAAATTGAAATAAATAAAAAGATATATATGGAACAAATACATTAATTAATTTTAAAATACCCTAAGATAATAGTGCAGTGATTACGTCCCCTAATATATATGTGAACAATTGTTCTATGTGAACAATTAAACACTTTTAACCCCAGAAGAATATATAACCAAGGATTATTATCCTTTGCCACAACATTATATAGACATCATAGAACACAACCACTACATTTACCTGATGGAGGTGAAGAATGTTTTAATCTAATAAACGAAGAATCAGCAAAGACGCTCCTACAGAGAAAACATAACTATATTCATTTAGGACTAATAGTATTTGGTCTTAGAGGACTCACTAGAAAATGTATTGGAGCAAAAGTCTTTTTAGTTCTCTATGACTCTAGATTTTCAGACAATGAAAAAGCTATAAT
>JBAMIE010000118.1:1158749-1170028 GCA_037177295.1 Kaempferia parviflora
AGAATCAATCAATAATCGATCAATTTATCATGAGGGAATAGAAGACTTATTATTTTTTATAGGTACAAAAAGTTCAAAATAAGATATAATTTCTTCTAAATGTAGCAACATTTAAATAGAATCGAGTATGTATTTTTCTTTCTAAGTGAGCACAATGTTTTTTACGTCTGACTAATTGATTGAGAGTCATACCAATCAATTGGATTAGGACGAATCAATTAGGTTTGGTATAAACTCCCAATCAATTTTTTAAGCGGAGAAAAAGTCATGCTTAATTCAATAAAAAATATACTAGATTTTAATTTAAATGTGTTGAATTCAGGAATAATTATATCTTATTTTAGACTTTTTATATCTTAAAAAAAAAGATAATTAGGTAAATTAGTCTGTACAAGCGAGTTGAAGTAAAGAAAAATTTATGAGAATGAGAATATTTTTTTTAATGCAGAAATTGAAAAGAGAATTTGAGTTTGCTATTTGAAAATTGAAGTAATTTATCCATAAAAAAATATATATAAGATGGAAATAATTTTTGATGCATTAATGCTCTATCTGTTTGGAAGGGTGAAAACAAGAACCGCATAAATTCTTCTTACTGTAAAAGTTGTTCAAATATGATGAATCATTATTTTTTATTTTATTTACCTAATGAATTGATGAATTTATCGGTGGATATTTTTTCATCATTTTGGAAAGGAATTATATGTCGATTAGGACTTAAGAGATGTTCCATAATAGAATTATAGTTAAATCGTAGATGTGATTCGATTGTAATTGATTGTGATATCTTCTTGAATTTATTCTCCTATTTAGGTTATAGTTTAGGTTAGGGTAGACAGCCGGATGTCACTCAAAGGCTATCGGGTGGCCGATAGGCTGTTGGGCGCTGAAAAGGAGACCTCCGATCATCTACTCCGACCCAAATTACAACTTAAATAGAAAAAATAAAAAATCATAATCAATTGTGACCGAATAAAAAAAGTATAATAGTAGATTGATCTCACTACTAAGGTAACTACAACCTTACCCTACGATTTCTCTATTGTTTTATTTTATTTTCCATCTCTTTCCCTTCTCAAGCGGAAAATTTTCCCTTGTCAATTTCTTTCCTTCCCTGGAAGTAAACATAGCCTAAGATTTTTAAAAGTAATATGACTTAGTTTAAATCCTTTGTTCCAGAATATTTATGTCCCCGTATCTCATTGTTCGATCGGACAGATTAAATTATATCTCAAGGGATACTGTGCATATCACGAGGATGTTGCACACATCTTGAGTATGTTATGTCTTTCCGACCAATAATAAAATACGGAGACACGGATATTTTAGAATAGATGATTTGATTTGATTATTGCCTCGAGAATATAAGTTTAAAAATAGAAAGGTGACGGTTAAAATTTTAATTCGATATGAATAATTCAAGAGCGATTAGCCTTGTAGTAAATTTTAATAACATTAAAAAAAAGCGCTAAAAAACCGATAAAAGAGAAGGAACCGTTTTGTCGCCTTCGATGGAGCCCAAGCCCGCAACGCTTTCAGCGAACTAGGCGAGGCGACTCCGGCGAGAAGAAGCAGCATGCCGAAGCGGACGACGCACACGTACTCGAGCGAAGATGCGGCGCCGGACGGTCCCGATTCCGATCTGTTCGTCTACTACTGCAAGCACTGCAGCTCTCACGTGCTCATCACGGGTCCGTTGTTCCTCCCCCCTTCCCCTTTTCTAGGGTTTTTGATTTCTTTAATTTATGAGAAAGGTCTTCGTTCTTGGCGTTGTAAGTTTGGTTCCACTTCCGATCTGAAGCAACGCAGGCTGTGCTCCCTCGAAAGAGGTCTGTCTTTTTGCTGGCGAACAGTTTGTAGACTCGGTGTATTTAAGGAGGTTGCTCTAAAAAATAGTTTTTTTTTTTCTGAATTATCATTTAACGATGGATAAATTGGAGGAGTATGCATTCTTAATTCCTACTCGGTGACATGTTATGTCTTGAGCAGTGATTTTTCCCAACTGTAGTAGTATTCCTTCCCGTTGAGTTGAGCGGTGTAATTGAATGGGTATCACCATGTCGGCCAGTTCTATGGCTTATATGCTCTTTCTGTTGCATATTGTTGTTGGAAAATTTTCATATGTATATGTATAGAGATGGATCTGTTTAGTGTCGATCCAACAGTTGGACCCGGTTTGTCATCTCGACAATAAGTCGATGACTTTAATCGGTGGAGCTCGGTATGGCAACGTGGACTTTGTCCCGTTTATACTCTCGACACACCCTTTCGGTTATCGAGACACCTTTTCGGGTAATTGACATACCCTTCATGGTATTGTTGTTACCGACTTAATCTTGATGGTTGTCGAGTTATCTCTTCGGGTATTGACACACCTCTTTCGGGTAATCTTATAAGAGTATTAAGGTTGAAGTGAAGGTTAGGCCTTCTTTCCTTAAAACGATATTGCCTCGCCTAGGTGCTTACGGCTTATCGACAATCGTGTCTCCCAAGATATAATGACTTGGGTCTCGAAATAGGAGCACTCCAAATTTAGAGCCCTGTCGAACTTTTGAAATCTTTAAACTCTTAAGAGAGGAGAGAGAGAGAGAGAGAGAGAAGAGAACTCAATAGGAGAATTCACAACTTGAATTTTGAGTGACTTGAGGGGAAGGAATGATGTTTGTTTTATATGGATGAAGGGTGGTTACTTCCAAGCGGTGAAAGGTTTCTTCTAAGAGGTGAAGAGGTAAAAAGATATGTGATGTGTCTTTTCCCTTAAACATTTTCACTTAAAACTTATCATTAATTAATTTAATTGATTAATCTGATTAATCTATTGTAAATATTAATTAAGCAATTAATTAATATCACAATGATTAATCTTTTAATCAATCTCATCCACGAATCCAACTCTTGTGTGAGTCAAACTTCCATCCGATCATATCGGACCAACCCTTCATTAGACATTAATTTCTTATTCACTCGAGAAACTGGTTTATGATGATCTACTCGCGAAATAGTCGTCTTATCCCTATTAATTTATTGGTCTCCAAAACCAACTTTCCAACAATTGTTACATACAAATTTTACTAGAGGGTTGATGGTGCATAGATGAAGCAGGTCTGCTTAAGTGAGTACGATACTAGAGTTTATAAGGCTAAGTTTTTTATTTTTATTTTTTAAAGTTTGCTATTATACCCTACATGATGCCTAAATTATGCTAGTTCCCTTTGATAATTTTAGTTATCTCTGGTTATCATAGTTTTCAAATCTTGAATTAAGCCTAATGAAAGGAACTCGTGCAAGAATTAATCTCTTGTGATTTTCTGTTCGCTCAACTAACTTTATGGGTCTAGTTCTAGAATCACTATCTACAATAATTTACAAGGATTGAGTCTTATTCAATCCATATAAATATTTCAAATGTTATTTCCCTTTTTCATGTTTGAGAATAATTTAACCAAGGATTATGTATCCCATAAAGGGTTCAACATAAAGTTGATGGCTATGTTGCCGGCCCCTAATAGTTCAAACTCACATTTTCTTCTTGTTTGTTTGTAAGGATCACTTAGTCAAGGAGAAATCTTTGTAAATGTTAAAATGGAAATATCCTAAAGAATTAAAATGACCAAAATTTGTAGAAATATAATCTCGATATATGCGAAGTAAATGAAATGGTGCAACATTCCAATGCTTTGGGACACCTTATATCATGCATTATTTCATGTCAAGTGTAAATCTACAATGTAGCAGAATAAATTAGAGTAAGCTGCTAGTTGCTGACAATGTTTGATTTGATTAACAATAGTTTTTTTTTTCTATTTTTCTCTAGAAATTTCTATTTATATTTACCATGCAAAAAGCCAAATAATTGATGGTAGCTAAGCTTTCATGGAGCATTGTGATTGTTGTGTGCTATTCAAACTAAAAGGAAAATTTTGTAAAATATAGCAACAGTGAAAATATGCTAAGATGGATGTTTGGGGTTATGAGATCATCCAGCATGCGTACAGTTAGTTAGACAAGTTGGGCTAAAGGTGTAAGGCTTAGAAGGGGAATTCTCTAGTCAGCTTAGCCAAAGCAATTTAAGAAATCTGAATACTACTTGTAATATGCCTTACATAGAGTTCAACAGACAAATCATGTAGCACACCTAATAGTTGGGACTAACTTGGCTTAGTCATGATGAATAATAGCTCTTAGGCCATTATGGTCGGGTCTTTCTTAGTTTAGTTGTATTCCATAACAGAAATGCCTTTAAATTATGATTTCTAAGTAAATATTTTGTACCAGTTTTCTGTTTCTAAATCTTGAATATTCAAGAGGCTATGGAAGGTTCTTGTTGCTTTTCTTAAACCTAAAAAAAGTTGTTTATACATGGTGAAGTCTCTTGTTACTTTCCATAAACTTAAACTTTGATTACACATGGTAAATGGTTGTTCCTTACTTTCTACAGTTGTTGAAACAAATTGTCAATTATCTTCTATATTGATGTGTTTGTTATGAAGATACTCAATTGCAGAAGATGCCTAGGCGAAAAACCGACAAAGCACATGTACTGGACAAGATGAAACATCTTTCTAGGTTGAACGTTAAGGAGGCAGGAAAAGTTCTTCTAAAGCGGTAAATATTTACATTGGGTGGATTGATATACAATCTCTTAAATATTTTGATCTTTTTATTGTCTTTTTCCTTGTATTGGAATGACATGGCATGCAGGTTGGATATTGATTGAACTTGCTTGTAATGGAATAAATTAATTTCCTTGTCTACTGAAATTAAAGAATGTCCTAAGTGGGTTAGCTTAGTTACAGGTTGTTATTGACGCCTTAAATCAATCATTTGCTTCAAAACATTGAATTCTAGTAGATTTATCTAGCGTCAATAATTTGTGGGAAATGTTTTTGTTATTTTTTTTTTTTTTCAAATCAACTTTGTTTTCAAGTCTGCATAAATTTCGCTGACAAGTCTGTGAAAACCAAAACCTTCAAGATACTCATGCAATCCATCTCTGAGCAATCTAATGACCAAGATTATCACCTAGAAACTTACCTTGGATAAATTTTGATGCAAGACAATCAAAGATGTCAACTAGGGAAATAGTTGGTAGGAATGCACAGTATATCATGTGTAATAGCAGGAAGAATGATGTAGCTTGCAAGGAAACATATAAGCTAATAGTATCATGAATTGTTATATAGCATGTTAAGATTCTTGTAACAAAATTGAGTGTGCGAATTTTGGAGTCTCCCCTATTCTTCAAAGTAGAGCTCCAAAGTAGAGGAACTCTGTGTATGCATGCTCATCACGGGTATGACTGTCCTTGTCAGACAATCCACACATTCATCAATTTGAGATCAAGGGTGAGATACTGGAAAAATGAGCACTTGTGAGTAAGCCAATGGGCTTGCAAAAACCTTTTAAGCAATAAACATTGTGTTATTATCTATGATGCATATGTATAATCATGAAATGAAAATAATGATAGCAGTAAAAGCGAACTATAACTATAGTATGATGCAGTCAAACAGATAACACATAATACCAATATTAAGTGGTTAAATTAGCAAGCAATAAGTAAGAATTATCTTATATTTACCATGATGAATATCGTGGAGGTCAAGAATTGTAGCAACAACACATGCAAATAAGAATAACAAGGTCAAAACAACCAAGATCACAACACACTTCACTCATCGCTATGCTCCACGATTTGTTGTTTTACACCCACTGACATGTAAGGGAGCTATTTAGGTAATGTCTAAAAGAAGTTTCATCTTAACTCAGTACTCACCCTCAAATGCTCTTTATAAGGCGGTATTTATCATGTATTACTTGCTCAAAAGCAAGGGAAAGGTGATGTAGTCATGCTAACAAATGAAGGGCCACATTGCCTCGTTGACAATTGCACAAGCCACTCATGTTAGGGGATGCTGGTGCACGACTCAGCACGATAGGTGTAACATATTGTTAGGTTCTGCCCTTTTTTTATAGTTATATCATATTGTTTTTTCATTATCAAGATAGGTCTAACATTCTTGTGACTTGCTTCAGTCACTGTTCGAAATGATAATTAGCTTATGGAACATATGCATTTTCTTTGCAGTGGTGAAGGAAAACTGGAAAAGCAATATCGCATGAACTGTGTCGGTTGTGAACTTTTTGTTTGTTACCGCTCTGAAGAAGTTTTGGAACATGCCTCTTTCATTTATATTATCGATGGTGCACTGAGTTCAATTGCTGCAGAAACAAACCCACAGGTGCATTCTTGTTGTTACTAATGGATTATTTTGTACTACATTTCGAACTGTTTCGATTGGGCTAGCACTATTTGTTTTCCTTATTACCTTTTATCGTTGTATTTCTGCTCTGATGCTTAGGCATAAGTCTCTTTGGCATATTATCTATATGCCATTGTTGAGCATAATAGAACTTTGCACAGTGACAGGTTTAAAAGTTCCCTTGAAAGTGTATTTCATTTTAGGCAAGTTAAATCAAACCATACATTTCATAACTCATTAGGACCTATGCTCTGGCTGCAACTATTTCTCTCTGTATGTAAATTAAGTCGCCCCATGAAGCTAAGAATGATCGTTGAGTCTCTCCCTTTTTCAAAACTTAAGCATGTGAATCCATAAGACCAATAACAAGACTGGGAAAATGACTATCACACTGCCAGCTCTCTGTTTTTTGTTATTTCAAACTTCATTTATGCATCATTTAAGCCTTATTGGTCTTTACTTGAATGCTCTTTCATTTGTGATTCGTACTAGGTATTCATAAACTTTTTTATCCTAATGATTGATAACAAAACCTAATAATGTGTATTTATGATTTTGATGCTGTTACTTCTTTTCTGTTGGTGTTAGTAGTGCTTATGAATTATGATTTTATATAAAGAGGAAGAAAAGTAAAGTTGCAAGATAGAAGTGAACTTGTATGAGGCTGACATTTCCAACTGAAAACTATTACTTTGTGTCAACTGTAGCACTCGTATCTACCTTACTCTGAAATAAAATCTTTGCCCTACATAAAGCTAGCATTACCTTTGCGGATGTGTTTTTGCTGAAATATTTTACTTGCTATGGTTTTAATCTCTGGTTTATGTAAAAGCTCAATTTTATATCCCAATTGGTGTTGCGATTTTTCTTTTATGCAGTTTGTTTCTAGATATTGAAATTTTTTTTTCTAGCCATAATAATAATAAACTTCATATATGCGTCATCATGGTAAAAACAATAATTACAGGATGCTCCTGTGCCCCCATGCATATCTCAGTTGGATGGTGGCCTTGTTCAAGTAGCAATAGAAGTAGAAGACCGTGCTCAACGATCAGCCATAATAAGTAACTATCTATCTCCCATTTGGTTGATTCTACTATTCATATGCACATTAAAATTCTGGAGTTTGGTTCTATTTGAGTACGTAATTTGGTAGCTGCTATTTAAGCATTATGTGAAAACTGATTTATTTGGATCATGATTGTGCCATCCCAATCTTTGGGGAAATTGTGATATCTGTCAGAAGATTAACAACAATAAATTAGCCTTTCTTTATTCTTTACCCCGTGTTTGGTTTGCAATAATATCTATTCCATTCTGTTTTATTTTTGCAGAATAACTATTCCTTCATTTGATTACAAATGACCTTGGAATAAAATCCTCACAGAATTGTTATTCCCTCTAAATCCTTGTTTGCTATTTCCTGTATCATATGTTGAGATTATTATTCTGTGAATCATAGCAATCCTTGTTTGCTTTTTGAGCTAGAGCATCAGTCATCAGCCAGCACATGGTACCAGTAAACCTATTTGGAGGGTGGAACCATGAAAAAGGAGGAAACTACTAAGGAAGAAGGGTTTATGGGGTTCTGCTGCCTTTTGGACAAAGAAATTACGATTTAACTAGATTGAAGATTTCTTAGTTGTGTAATTTTGAGGAAGCAGATATAACATTTCGCATGGAGAACCTAGAAGCTACAGGAGGAGATGTTGGAGGGTCTTTCTGCCAGAGAAGTGATAGAACCACTGGAGATGAAGAGAGTATATTGGTTTCTGGAGAAGAAGCCAGAGGGGAGGTTTATAACCAAGAGCGAGTTGCACCTAGCGTACAAGAAGACATCATAATTATCATATGCCTTTGTGAGGGGGAAGAATGTGTCACCTAGTCCATGTTTATCAAGATATCATGAGATTTTAAGTGGTGAATCAATCCAAGGAATACATATTCACTTTCTATTATACTCTAATTTCATTTTCTTTGAATAACTATTTTGGTGTTTACAAATTCCAGTCTATGAACCAAACATACTATTAGTTTCTATAGCCTCATGTTCCTATCGACCTGGACAATACGATTTAAAGTGACATTTTTTTTTTTTTTGCCATGCTGTGGCTGGCTAGAGTGCAAAACTCGGTGTACATCTTAGAATCATAGTTTGACACATAGGCAACTAACTCGTTTTTTCTTTTCTACTTGGCAAATTGTCTAACAAGTTTTCTTTTTCTTTTATGATTTTTTTTTTGTGTAAAAGTTTGTCTTTGTAAGCTGATATATTTATATATCCTTAGCATTTGTTTTGCAAGCAAGCTATGTGCATAATGGCTATTTCTCTCATATTGAATTGACATTATTTTCATCAGGAGTCAACGCCGATGATGTTCGAGTTACTATAGCTGCTCCAGCTGCTAGAGGAGAAGCTAACAGTGAGCTTTTGGAATTCATGGGCAAGGTTTGATTTGTTTATAAATGATAAAATCTCAAACTCTTCGATATAATTGGAGACATTGATTATTCTTTTCCACAGGTGTTAGGCTTAAGATTGAGCCAAATGACCCTACAGAGAGGATGGAACAACAAGTCAAAGCTTCTCATTGTAAGATACTGTAATTTTGTACTTGATTTTGATAATGATTTAATATACACATGTATTGTCCAAATAAAATCATTCACTCAAAATATATTGTCCAAAAGGATTACATGAGTAAACTAGTTCAACCAGACCTGAAACATGCTCCATTAAGACATATGCTCCAACAAACACCAATATGCATAGGTAGGAAAGACAAGAAATGTTGACACAGAACATGCTCCAACAAACATCAATATGCCTAGGTAGGAAAGACAAGAAATGTTGACACAGAAGATGCTCCAACAAACATCAATATGCCTAGGTAGGAAAGACAACCAATTGCCAATTCAACTAACTAATCTCCATAGATGGATGCTGTCCTCTACTCCTCTTTCCCTTGGCGAGCCCAAGAAACAAATCATTCTTCTGCTAGCTGCAGCTTCTCTCGACTCCATGTTTCTTGCTGAAAGATTAAGTCACACCCTGCCATCCGAAATGGTGAAGAGCCAAGATTTGGAAACTGCATTACCTACTCTAGCAACTTGCTTTTAAGAAGAGGCAGCCCAACCAACCAACCCAACCAATTGATGATGAAGCTTACTTCTAATAAACATTTTTTTGATTACAATCCAATATTGGTTATCAAGAGTTGTGTTCTGGGTTCAACTTGTTGGCCACTTCATTAACATAATGAAAGATAAAAGTAGACTATATATAAAATATACTTGCAGCCATATCCCTTGGTTTACCTTTCTTATTGATGCGTTTATATGTCAGGAAGTATTATGAGCTTCAAATGTCAGTGACTGTCATATAAAGAGACGTCAAACAGTAAGAGAATTATAGTAAAATATTAGGTATATAGATGATTGTTATGAACTTAGAAAAACCAGTCGGCAATAATTGCTAAGAAGAGTTCACATATCATTATGATAGATTTTAAAAATGAGTGTCCATTAATTGTTTGATGCAATAATTGATAAGTAGTATATCATAACTTCTAGGTTTAAAATTTGCAAGGGGCAATGTCTGTATCCATTTCCTTAGTTTTATACTTTTATTTCCATCCAAATCAGATGAAATAGGAGGAGCATACCCTTCTCAAATTGGCATGTACTAGTAGTTGGTTATAAGCCTCTCTATGTTGAACTCTATCCAAGTAAATGTGCAGTTGATATAGAACTTAGTTTTCTTTTCCCATTTCCCTTCCTGTAAATTTCCCTCCAAGTAAACACAACTTTTTGGCCCTTCGCCACCCTTCTCTCTTCTCCTTTTAAACATGACCTTGAGTTAAATTTACGAAGAGTCTAGGTCCATCAAATGGTAGTTATGGAACTTAACATAACTGAAAGAGATGCAAGTGGCACAGGTATGGCCCTATGGGGTTCACATAGAACTTTCTTGATGGAGGTTAAATCTACTTGTCAATTTTGATCTTGACTCGAATATATAGCAGCACAGCACTCATCTACACCCCTTGTAATCTACTAACCTTGAAATGGAAAAAGGAATTATAATCACGATATTGAAATCTGCAAATACTTTTTAGATCAATTTCTATGGCTTGAATTACCAAATCACATGGTGCATATGCTTACATAATTGAATGCTTGCTTCAGATTGAGGATTTATCTGCAAGGCAGGTTTACGAAAAGTTGCTGGAAGCCGTGCAGCCTTGAGACTTGTAAATCCCATGGAAACAGCACAACATTAGGTTTATTAAGCTTCTACAATTATTTCTGTGATGGTTGTTATTTACCAGATGATTGTTCTTTGATACTTGATCTGTAGCAGATCACAAATTCTGTTTTCTGGTTCTTTTTTGCAATATTATCTCATCTTGAAGTGAAACAAAAGAAATTATATTGAGATGGTATAATTCAGTGACAGTTGATCTCGAAGATGCTTTCTAAACCCTTAACTGGATCGAAGAAAGTTAGACTTAATCTGGGCATGTCTTATAATCAGCTAATTGCCTTCTAGTTTTGTCTGGGAGATGTAGTCTGCATTGCATTTTGAGCTTTTTACAAAGGAGAAAGCAGTTGCTTAAGAAGCTATTTCTGGTGCTACAGGTATGGCTAGAAAGCCAATCAGAAAACAGTGGCTTAATATCCATATTTACGTCCCAAGTCAGCCTAATTGACCTTGGCAAATGAAAGTCTCCAAGGACAGTAAGAATGCAGATTTAAGAGTACATAGAATGCAATGATATCGTCCCATAAGTTGCTTTTGTCAGCTTTAATGTCATTACGAGACAGATTGAACCAATCGTGCCCACTTCAATATTTTGTTGTAGATAAAAAATATGGAATTGTCACGTTAGTGGTCTCCTTTTGTGTAGCGCCCGCCCTTAGCTACTACTGTCTAAGGACGACCCGCTACTAACTGACTACTATACTTATGTAAGAAAATTCATGAAATAAAAACTTTTGCGGAATAATTCCATA
>JBAMIE010000118.1:1219328-1232827 GCA_037177295.1 Kaempferia parviflora
TTGAATTTAAGCAAGATAATTCCCTCCTTTTATCATATTTTCTTCAGGATAGAGGACCGTTGCCTCTCATAATTCACCATCTTCCCATACGTTGCAATAACCTTTGCAGTTTTTGGTGAGGGTAACATCATGGTATGAAATGTATGCTCCTAATTTTCTTTTAATTTGCCATTCTAAATTTAACTGAATGTTCTGTAATTTTTCATGAACTAACCAGGAATGTAATGGTATTTTAAGTTATTGATCCATCATATAAGGAAGAGGCTGTGATGGGTGGAAGAATGACTATCACAATGAACTATAACCATCTCTTCTGAATTTGTTCTTCATAGCCTAAAATTATTCTAATGATACAGTTCGTGTATTTGTGACATGACTTGCTGGAGAGCTTCAGTGTTGGGAGATCAGTTCAGTGTACAAAGTTCCATCCAGTAGATGTGGCAATTCAAGATAATCTTCCTGACGTTATCATGAACGAAAAACAAATTGAGAACTTAATTGGGCATCTAGCAGCTATGCCATTAGATGTCCTAGATAGAAACTCTAATAAATCAGGTGCAGTGTTAGTTGGTACAAGCACTTGTGCAAAGTTTGAGAATAACCGGACTAGAGATGGTGTGCCTTTTTACCGCCATTCGAATTGGTATTTTTTAAAATTATTTTTTAGTTGAAATATAACAATAGATTATTTACTTTCAAACATTATCTTAGTTGGATTAGTTGTATTGTAAGTTTAGGGAGCCATATCCAAGGAAGATTTTTTCATGTTTGGTAAGAAGATCTTTGACATTTTCTAGTACTATTTAAATATTAAAAATAAAGTATATTTATTTATTATATATATATTATCAATTTATTATTACCATTAATATTATTAATTTAATTTAATTTATTAAAAAAATAAATAAATATCAAATTGATTTAGTTGCAAAAATACTAGGATTGAACCAGGTAATATATATAGTAAATGTTAAACTAAGTTATACACTAAATTTTTAAACAAATAAGTTTTTATTGTATTATCTAATATTGAACCCGATAATATTAGATTATATTTTATTCTTAACAATTATTTAACTAAAGTTAGGTATGATAACTTCAACATGCAAGCTAATTCTCTTACGTAAAAGGAATAAACCGACCTAAAAGAATGCATTGAAATGATTGGTATTGTTAAGTTAGTGACTAAATCGATGACATTGTTATTGGAAAGAATGTATCTACAATCTAAAGGGGTTCATCTATTGGAAATAAATGCATCATAGCCCCAGGCAATGATAACAATAGAGTACCTTTTTAATTCTTTTATGTATTTAAGGATCGAGTCCTAGTTTCATCAAATTAAGAATGAATTTTCTTTAATGAATAGTTGACCTAAGAGCATTGGGTTGATGAATTATCTGTTGCTAGCACTTTCTAATTTACCTAGTGGCCGGTGGAAAGCTTATGTAGAATTAAATTGGTCACCCCACAATTAGTTGATATAAGTTGGATACCTAATACTAATAAAACAAATAAAAATAAAGGGGTTCATCTACTCTAGAAGAGATATATGCACCACTCGAAGGGGTGTATGTACCACTGACAGAGGTGCATTTACCACCCGAAGGATTGCAAGTATTGCATACAAGGGTGCATCTACCCCTTAAGAGATGCATTTACTAACCTGAATGGGCAGTTTTGATAGACGAAGGGTCATGTCAAGAATCTAAAGGAGATATTACCCGGGGTGGAAGCAGCACAAGTCCATCGTGGGCAGTGATGAGTGTATTTCATATAAGATTTTTATCATAATTTGACGCACATCTTACCTCATTTTATATACATATATTTCATGTTTTCATCTTTGTGTGTTTCATTTTGTTACTTATAGTTCAGAGAACTGCTTTTGCTTTTTTTTTATTGATAGGACGTATTTTTGAAGCAAAAATGGAGCATAATCCCCTTGAAATGTGTTAGAGCAAGGAGCATGCTTTGATCGTGTTCCATGACATGAGTGTGCTCCTTGGTCGGTGTGTTCCTATGACTAAGAAAGACAATGAATGGAGTAGAAAATGCTCAACACGGGCTAACCACACCTCATCATTATGCCTCATTATTGAGCCAAACACACAAAGCGTCTACAAAGAAAAAAGATTCAAAAGACCATCAAAATGAAGTTTTAATTAAGGAACACACTTCGGTAATGCCCCATGACACAATGTGTTCATACGGAAGAAATTAGGCGCACCCCCCCCCCCAACACAGCCGACCACAGCCACCCTGTGTTGCCAGGCACAACCAATGTTGAATTCAACCATTTTTCAAAGTCAAACACGGGTGCCCGTGTTGCTGGACACGACCCGTGTCAGCCTCTGGACTACACTACGAACCAAACTTCAAACGGCCATAACTTTTAGGTTGGTTCGAACCATGGGTTGTACCACCAATGAAAATGTACAACTTTGATTTAGTGTCCAACCTGAGAAAATCAGGTTTAAGGGTTGAAAAACCGATATTGGTGGAGCCATATAAATCAACAAATCTGGACAACTTGGGGGAGGTATAAAAGGGTCAAACAAATCATTGTTTGAGAATCTTGGACTAGTGGACTTTGTCCCCCTCCTTGGGAGAGGGTGTTTCCCTCTAGGGAAAACCCTAGAGTAAACATCTTCATCCATCGCAATGATCTGTCCACCTCAAGCACAAGGAACCATTCTGAAAACACTGAGAATCTTCTCTCTAAACATTTCTTTGTCTCTATTCTCTGTTTTAGATTATATGAATGCTTCTTTTAATGTCTTTGGTTTATAATTCCTTTATTACAAAGTGGTTCTCTTGATTCTAGGATGTAGGAAGTAGCACTTTTGATATGTGAACATCTTTTCATTTAATCTATTAAGTTTGCATGTTACTTGTTCAATGAAATGTGTGTTTATGGTTTGGGCCTCCTATGTATACATGATCTTGATGTCAAAAGCACAAGATTAGTTTCCCATGAGGGTTTGGGGATGAACCAAAAGGAGAACCTAATCCTCAGACCCGTATAACCCGAGACATGGAGAATCATCTATGAAAGTAGAATAGTATGCCACGAGGAGTAATAGGTTATCATAGATCTTAATAGATCAATTCCAATTTGTCACCATACAATATGAGAGGGCAACTCGACGGCTGTGGAACTCATGACAAGGTCTCCTTAGGAAAACAACCCCTCAGCTCTACCACTCTGAAAGTAGATGACAAATTGGAATTGATACGTCGGTGTAGTTCCAAAAGTTCACATTGGATATCATGGGATAGTCTACCTATATAAATACTCTTTGAGGTTAGGAAACAAAACATAGATTATATTACAATCATTGTGGTGAAACTAAAATCCTAGAATTCCCTCTATCCACTATACTTACTGTGATCATCTTTGTCTTCTTACTGAGATCTTATTGCCTTTTCTCTGTAATCTCACTGCCTTCTACTTTGATCACTCTGTCTTCTTTCTTTGATCTCTCTGCTTTCTTTCTGATTACTTTCTATCTACTTGATCAACCTTTCTTATAATCACACACAATCGTGATGTTCTAGATAACCTACTTTGTCATTCTGACTAGTGCTTGATTCAGAGTTTTTGTGGATTCAGTCTTTTATTATTTGACAACACTTTCGTGTATTTGTGGATTTACACACATCAGTCAGCTGAGTTCGGACCCCAAAAAAATACTATAACACAAAATAATGCAATGGTAGATTATTGTGGTTCAAAAGTGGTGTCTATGCAATAATGTACGAGCGTCAAAATACAATGTATAGTTTTGACCTTGCTAACTCGATTTTCACATTTCAAAAGGGTGTCTCTGAAATAATACAATGTATGATTTTGACCTTGCCAACTTCATATTATGTACATGATTTACGAAGCGGAGAACTTCAGCCAATACACTATTGTCAAACTTGCCGTCGGAACTAGACTGAGGGTGGCGCCATCGCAACGTGTCCGTCGGCGGTAGCCATAATTTGCCTACACTGAACTAACACTGCAAAAAAGGCAGCTAATAGCGACAGAATTGGCAACGACCATTAACATTCCATCGCTACTTAGCCACGGAATGTAATGGCCGTCGCTATTGGCGAAGGACTAAAAAATTCTGTCACTAAGTCCTATACATTTTACCATTGAGGGCGCTAAACCCTAATTTTGGTGGCAGTTTAGCAATGGAGGAATTAATATATTGTCTGCCGCTATTAGCAACAAATTTGTTTATAATCCGTCGCTGATAGCGATGAAATGTACATTAATCTGTCACTATCAATGACAGATTATGTTTATATCCATCGCTAGTAGCGACAGATCAATTTAGGTTTCGTCGCTATCAGCGATGAATTAATTAGTCCTTCGCTAGGCCTTTGCATTTAGCCTGTGGGGAAGTGCTAAACCTTAAAGCCTACAATTTGTGACGACTGTATTTATCCGTAACTATTAGCGATGGATTTTTTATTATCCATTGTTAATAGTGACAGAGGTTTTAATTCTTCATCGTTATTAGCCACTGATTAATTAATTATCCATCGCTACTCCTTAGTATTTTGGCCGATGGGAAAACACTAAACCCTAACATTTTGTGACAAATTTGTGATTGAAACCATGTCGCTAATAGCGACGGATGATTATAATTTCAATTGCTATTAGCGATGGACTAGTTTATTTTTCATCTCTAAATTTGGGATATTAGGTCTCCCTTGTACCCGATCTCTTCTCTACGCAAACCTGGTGATTTCTCTTCCCTACTCTAGCGATCGCTCCTCCCTCCTCCTTCGGTGTTCAAGTACTCCTCTTCTTCCTCTTCTCTTCCTCCTTGTTCTCCTCCTCCGGCACTGCTCGGCTGACACTGCTCTGTCGCAGCCTACACTGGCCGAGCAGTGATGGTCACCACCTGGTTTGGCCGAGAAGTGCTGGAAGCGGTCGACAAAGAAGGGATGCGACTGCCACTGCTCAACCGTGGTCGGTAGCGCAGGGCCACGACTGCTATTGCTTGACAATGACCTACAGAGTAGAGTTGCGGTGTGCACTGCTTGGCTGCGGTCAACACTGCTCAGCCACGGTTGGCACTGATCGGTCGTGACCTGCACTGATTGGCGACGGTCAACACTAATCGAGCGGGTCAGGTCTGCTCGAGCATTGCCGACACTGAACGGGCACGACCGGCAATGATCGGACGCGACCGACACTATCCGACCCAGCCGACACTATCGAGCACGACCGACACTGCCTCTTATGATTAATTTTTTAGTTGATTTATCAGATTTATACTATTAATAATATATGTACATGTTGATACTCAATATTTATCCATATTGATATTACTTGCATAGTTCGATAACTTGATAAATAATTTGTATAGTTCTATAAGACTTAAATGATTTAAATATAATTATGCTTAGTTTGACATGATTAACCATGTTGAAAATTTTACTCTAATTAGAATACAATGTATATGAATAAGACTTGGATGTATAATAGGTTAGACAATGAATTTATCAGTCAAGAATTTTTTTGCTAGGATTGAAGAATTTGTGAACTTTGCTAAGTCTCATCCAGAATGTTTGAATGGTACTGAGTTAAAGTGTCCATGTAATCAACACAGATGTAGAAAAATAACTTTTAGCGATGAGGATACAGTGAAAACTCATATATGTAGGTATGAGTTTATTCCAAATTATTACAACTGGTATTGTTATGGAGCACTGTAGGTATTTAACCAAATTGGACCTTTCGTTGCTTTGTCATCCTGCTTGATTACTCCAAAGGAATTATCAAGGCATGTCAATGCAATGCAATCAATGATTTATGACTCAATAAATGTATATGATCAATCAAATATAGAGAAAACACCTACACCTGAAGTTCAGAAAATGTATAACATGTTAAAGGCTAATGAAACAGAATTGTGGGGAGGCATTTTTTCTATCCATTCTCAACTATCAGCTACTGCAAGATTACTAAACATGAAGATAAAACATCATTTCTCTAAATAATGTTACGATGAAATGAGTCAATTGATGTTAGAGTTACTCCCCGTTAATAACTTGCATGACTGATAGCTTCTACAATACAATACAAAGAAATTGATTAGAGATTTGATAATTGGATGATCTTTTAGAATGAAAATAGTGAACTAATGGAATGCTGCCTAGGAAGAAAAAGAAAAATATTCTCTTGAAAGTCATGTATTACTTCCAGTCAACTACTAGGCTCCAATGCTTGTATACGTCTTTCGCAACAACAAGCCACATGAGGTGACATGAAAATCATGTACACAAAGGAGATATAATGTATCATCCTTGTGACTCACCTGTGTGGAAACTTCTTGATATAACATTTTCCTCTTTTGCAATGGAACCACGTAATGTGAGACTTAGACTTTTCACAAATAGATTTCAGTCATTTGGAAGTTATAGACAATAATATTTATTTTGGCTAGTTATATTAATATCATATAACTTACCTCATGAAAGATTAATTCATGTTTCTTACTGTGCTTATTCAAGGTCTTTTGAATCCAAAAGGGCAAATAGATATATTTTTTATAACCTTTGATTGATGAGCTGAACCATTGATGGAATGTACGGTCTGAAACTTATGACATTACAAGTAAATCAAACTTTACAATGCATGCTGCTTTGTTATGGATAATTAGTGATTTTCAGCATACTCAATGTTGTCAGGATGGAGCACGGCTAACAAGTTAGCATGTCCACATTTCATAAGTGAATCTAATGTATTTTCATTGCCTTGCAATGGAAAGATATTCTGGTTTGATAATCATCAAAAATTTTTACCAGTTGATCACCCATTCAGACGAAATAAAAAAAATTCAAAAGAAATGAAATGGTTAAGAATTCTTCAATATCAAAGTAAGGTGAAGAAGTTCTTGATGAAATTGACAATTATGAATTTCTACCAATTATTTAATCATTCAGCATAATTTAAATGTAATGCATGTTTAGAAAAATTTATTCGATAACATCTTCATTACTGTGATGAATGTTCATGGGAAAACTAAAGATACAACAAAATCATGCGATGAATTAAGATACTTAGTAAACAGACCTGAGTTGCATCAAAATTAAACAACTAGTAAATATCTAAAAGCATGTTATACATTAGACAAAGAAGGTAAACAAATATTATGTAGTTGGTTGAAAGCAATCAAATTTCCTGATGGATATGCCTCGAATGTGTCTAGCTGTGTTGATACAAACAGATTAAAAATGTTTAGAATGAAGAATCATGATTGTCACGTGTTCATGCAAAGACTAATTCCAATAGTATTTCATGACCTACTTCTTAAAAATATTTGAGTCTCTTTTTTAGAGAGAGACCATCATAGGTACACACAACCATCATAGGTACACACAACACTCATCAAACTACCTAACACATAAATCAATGGTATGGGTAGGTCCAACCAATGTCCAATAACATGCATGATGATTAATACAACAACCCAATCATCATAGGTACACATAGTACTCATCAACCCACCTAACACATAAACCAAAGTTATAGGTAGGTCCAACTAATGTCCATTAAATAACATGTATGACAATTAATACAACAAACCAATCAATCATAGGTACATACAGTACTCAGACCACCTATCACCCAACCAAAGGTATGAGTAGATCCAACCAGTATCCAGTGAATATCATAACACATATGAACACCTCATGCATAAAAACGTTCAACATGATATCTCCTATAGTGTGATCCATACCTATGAATACTCTACAGAGTAAAGATATTTAAAGTTAAGACTGTATATGAAGTAATATGATTATCTCAAAGGTCAAGTAGTAATTATCAAGCAGGATATCCAACAAATGATTTTTAAGTAAATTAACCTAAATCATTAAGTAAAACCATGTACTAAGATCAATATACTACAAAGGTTAAGAAAGAAGTATTCGCCTCAAATATAAGTTATCGAAGACTAATCCCACGTCCAGGTATCCTCGCAGCTCAAGGTCCTGCATCACATATGTAATTATCTAATTACATAAGTTACAAATAACTAATCACATTCGAAATGAGTAGCTAACTATACACAATGCATCTAACCCTAGTTAGGTTCCCTTATAGCGCAGTTCGAGTAAATTTTAACCCAATACCCTAATTTAATCCGTTCAAGTGATTAAGTTAATAATGATCCATAACTAACCTTGATTAGCTAACAATCACCTTGAATTGAACACACTGCACATTCTATTCCCCAATTGAACTAGACATATGTATGCATTCAATATCAAATTGAATTAAATCTGCATGATCCTCAATTTTCCATAATCATTTTCACAATTACATTGGATTGAATAATCCCAAACATTCTATAATCAAATTAGATTAAATTTATCCTAACATCAACCTATTTTAACAATCCAATTCCAATTGTTTAATCCATATCTTAGATCTGCATCATGAATCAATTAATCCAAATCAAATATGAATCAATAGCCCCTTAACTAACAATTAAGCTTAAATTCATAAATCAACAATTGAGCTTCAATTACCCTAATAATGAACCTATTGATCATCTAATCAGCTAATCACATTTAAATCAATTTTTGCTAATCAAATCCAAATCAGTAATTGATCAAATAATCAACACATGGTTGTGCATATATTTTCTCCACCAAAATTCATGGACTTACAAGTTTTCTAACCGTTTAAACAACTATTCTAATCATCAATGAAGAACATTATTCATCCACACAGTTGACAAATCTAGTCTCACAAAACATACATTTGATTTCTTAGCTCCTTTAGCCTAGCTTATGATTTCATATCCACTCCCAATCAAGCAAGGTTTGACCACAATTATCCTTGCTCTCGTCCACTGCAAGCACAGGTGTTTTCTTTCCAAATTCAATATCCCTTCCAGAACCAAACCCCAATTTCTATTCAAATCCAAGGTAGATCAACAATACTCAGATCAAGAAATTCGTTACCTTTCATTCAACCAAATAGTTGCTCAGATCTAATGTAGAGCAATGGAATCTTCAGATAAATTGACTGGAGCTGGGTTGTGGAAAGGTGTTTAGAGCAACAGATTGCTAGCGACAACTCGAAGCTGTAGTGCCCAGCGACACTTTAGGGCATGACGTAGGGAAGAGGAGAGGTGCTTGGCAAAATCGTGCGAGAATTCAATGATGAGGCAGAATTGGGGGGAAGGGAGGCGCATACGACAACCTGTGGAGATGGGAAACGATCCACAGTGGGATCGCGGCAGCTGACACATTGATGACGTCGGCGTCGTGCATGTGAGAAAGGGAGAAGACGACATCGAGATGAGTCGGGATTAGGAAAGGAAATCGGCGAGTGAAGGTAGGGATCGGTAATGAACTTAGGCTTAAATAATGTAACATTAGGTTAATCAAGAAAACTTAGGTTTTGATAATCCAACTTAGACTAAGTTAATTAAATCTTAAGTTAATTCCTTAATCAACTCCTATTTAAATGGATATTCTAAATAGATTTTCTTTAAGCCTAATAGATTTACCTCCTTAAACTTGTCATATGAGCTCCAATTAAATCCCTAAAAAAATTTAAAAATTCCTAAAAAATCTAATAAAGTTATTTCACAAATAACACTTGTCATTTAATTGTCATATCTTATAAGCTCATTTTGAGGTATGTTATCATTTATTTTAATTTTTAATTTTTTTTCTGAAATTTCAGTAAAAAAATAATGTTTTTTTTTTATCTCTGATTGTATTATACATTTTGATGATAATTTTTAAATTTTGCATATTTTTATCACCATCAAACATCCACTAACTTGCAAGGTTTGTATTTTTTAAAAATATCTACTTGCTTTTGTTTAACAATTTACGACAAGTTGTTATCTTTTGTACTTTAACATCACATTTTCTATTTACAACTTATCAAAATGAAATTTCATATAGGACCCAGAGATGATTTTGTTCATGATTTTGATTAGGATGTATTGTATTGGACTTTGTCTTGTACCTGATTTTGATTAGGATGACACCCGCAACTTTATCTTGTATTGGATGATCTATTATGGATTTTTATTTATTATATTTGGACATGTGTTTGGATTGTACCTATCGTGCATTTTGGTTCATATGGATTGTTGTGTGGTAAAATTTATTGCGATGTATTGTGAGTTTGTTATGTTGTAATATTGCATGTGATGTGTAGTGAGTTTGTTGTGAGTTTTGTTATGATAGATTATGAGTTTATTGTGAAAACCATTATTTGTGATAGTTGTAGTAGAGTAGATTTAAATATAAACAGAGAAAAGGGAAAATAGAAACAATAGAGAGGTGAGACTGTCTTGTAGAAGAGATTAGTGACGGATATTTTTAAAAATCTATCACTATTAGCGACTGATATTTGAAATATTGATCTCTAATAGTGACGACATATAGTTAATGTTTCGTCTCTACCTACGATGGAACATTAACTTTCCGTCGCTAATTTTTAAACGTTGATACTCTCTAGTTAACGATTAACGATAGAAATTCAGCATTCCGTCGCTAATTGTTAAACGTCGAAACTCTCTAGGTTTCGGAGCTAGTGATAAAAATTTATCATCCGTCGCTATTAGCAATGAATAATTTAATGTTCCATCGCTAATACCTCAACGGTAAATCCATTTCGTTGATTATTCAGTGACAAAAAATTAATATCCATCACTAATTATAGCGACGGATAATTAATATCCGTTGTAGTATTGGTGACAGATTTAAAAAGCCCGCCTCTAGTGGTGTCAACGACTAATATCTAAGTGACGATATGCTTTCCGTTGCTAATCCATCACAATTAGTCTTTAGCGATGGAATACATCTGTTGCTAGAAATAGCATTTTTTTTGTTGTGTAATATTCTAACTCCACTCTGGACATGACCTAAATCATCATACCGTCACCCCACTAGTTCAAGGCATTGACATGCCAAACAAGCTAACTAGATTTATGTTAGACCAATCTCATTAACTCGGAGGATTCTAACATGACACAAAACTCATCTACTACTGAGATTCTATTATTTCTGCCTTGCTCGATCTAAAACATGGTTGCACAGTCAAGGATTGATCAGAAAATTTCTATGTTGTAAAAGTTAGACCATTTATGCTTGCATCATCTTGCTCAAGCTATTACTTCAATTGAGGAAGATGAATTAGATCAGTCCATTACATCGTTTACTTACAACAAAGAAAGAAAACTAAACAATATATTGTCCAAATACCCTTTTTATTGTTTTCATTTTTAGATAACAATTTAAAATTATTTATTGAATAAAAAAATAAATTTATAATTATGTTCTCAATATCCAATATTTTTATTTTACTTTTAATTTTTGTATATTGTCGTATAATTGTGGATTCAAAGGAACACACATAATACATTTTTAATATGATACAAGAGTTTTCATGAAACAAATAGAAAAACATTGTATGCAAGTGGAATAAAACGTGAAGAAAACATTATATAGAAGTGGAATAAAATGTTGATCAAGATAAAGTTAAATGTCTTGAGAATGTTGTCATATATTAAAATTAAAAACTTATACATTATCATATATTAAAATAAAAAATTTTCAACAATAAACATTCCTTAGAAATAATCTATAATTATTACAAAATTATTACTAACTAAAAAATAAAACTGACTTTCATATGTTAATAATTACTAATAAGCCTATATTACCATATGCTCTAAATAACTATCCAAATCTTACAAATTGCAATTATTCAAAACATCACAATTCAAAATTAAAAAGAAAACATCTTCTTTAGAAGAGCAAGTCTCTTTCCACTGTACATCCCATAACAAGCATCATCTCCTCTCTATTCTCTCCTAGGAATAGATAGATATCAAGTATATTTTCATTAGGAATACCAACAGAAACTAAATCTTTGTATAGTTTCTCATTTAACTTTTGTTGATGAAATGGCTTATTCTCGATGACTGAACTTAACGGTCAATTGCAACAACAACTTTCTTGATACTTAAGTTGAGGGTTGAACTTTTCTTATTGTCATAAGCATCAACAGATGCAATTTTTCTCTTCTTTAATCCCTTGACAAATAGTGAACTATCAAGGTCCACTTCAGAACTCACATATACATCATCCCTTTGTTCATCCTCTTGAATAATTTCAACATCTCTTTTAGTGACAGTGGAAGCTCTTTGACATTCGATCTGTCATAAGCGAATAACTCAAACAACTTCTCATAATGAGGTGTAGGGGTATATCTTTACTTATTAATAGATGGATTAGTCTAGATAAAAATAAAATTAATGATAAACATCATAGTTATATAAACTAACAAAATATAAATGAAATATCTACCATTAATACTTACATCTATAAGTTGTTCCCAAACTTCTTCCTCTGTCTCAAATCTCCTACTCTCAGTATGCCATTGAACTCCATTTGCATTCTTAAACAAATCATAACATAAATTAAAGTTAGTCTTCAATGTTTTCATTCTATTCTTCAAATGGTTCTTTGTCAATGGAATTTTAGTCTTCTCATGGCATATGATAGCCATTTCTTTGTATGTAGTAGAATTGAAAGTGCTACCTACTTGGTTGTCAGTAACTTGTTGATCTAGCATAACATCTATAAAAATTTTATCCATTTCATCAGTCCACTTAATCATATCCTTTTTTACTCGTTCGACCGTAGAACTCATTTCTACTCAATACTTATATCAAATTCACATGTGACTATGAAAAAAAATCAAATCTTATACATAGTTATAAACTTGTAACATTCAACTATATAATATTGGATTAACAAACATAATCAATACATAAAAAATAATATTCAATCGAAGAACATCTAGTATTAAGATTTAGCAATAGCATGTTCAAAACATTACATTATTCAAATTAAGCATTATTAATTAGTATGTTACATCAAACTGTTCTCACAATTTTCCTAATAAAACCAAATAACTCTTCTTTAGTTGTTATTGTAATCCGACCACCTAACATTAGCTATGTTATCCTTGATCATATTCCTATGCCTCCAGTCATCATATTATCTCTCATTGTAACTCACTTCATTGTCATAATTTGCACTCAATTTATGATCCACTTCACTAATCAACCTCTCATCTAGATCCACCCCCATTAAGAAATTATGAAGAATACAACATGCTAAAATAATGTCTATACGAATGTTAATTTCATAGTGAGGTTTTGTTCCGCTAGCAATAATGGGAAACCTCTTATTTAAAATCCCAAAGGCTCTCTCAATTGCATTGCCAAGAGACACATGTCTAGATTGAATAACTCTTTTGTTAGTGATAGCCCTGAGTGTCAATCATGTGTTGATTGACGAGGATAATTTTGTATCATATTTTATTAATAAAGACAAATTTGGTTATAATATTTTATTTATGTGTGCCAGCTAAATAAATATAGTAACGCCTTTGAACAGTAGGTTCTTATCTACAGTATATCAATTGGTTGAATTGATTATGAGAA
>JBAMIE010000118.1:1272466-1294020 GCA_037177295.1 Kaempferia parviflora
TCACTTTATATATTTACTTATTGTTACGTGATAATAAAATTTTAGTATTACTCTTTTTATATTTTGGTTTTCATTTTGGTTTTAAATTCATAATTATCTTAATAAATTGATAGTTTTCTTTGTTTCTAAACTAATATTTGTAGTCGCATAAAAACCGTATATAACCGACTGTAAAAATCGAACCGTATTACGAAAAAATCGGACCGAATCGAAATAAAATGGTTTGGTTTTGGATTAGAAATTTTTAAAACCGAAACCGAAAAAATTGAACCGTAATAGAGTAAAACCGGACCGAACCGGTCGATGTCCACTCCTACCTTTGGTTGTCTACCCTGATTCAAACTATAACCTGAATGGGAAGGTAAACTTAGGAAGGGATCGCAACTAATTTTGGTCGAATCACAGCTGCGATCCAACCGTAATTACATGTGGACCATCTTTTAGTCACTAAAAGATCCGATCTCTTGAAATATTGAGTCGTGCTAAAGTTTTTATCTTATAATGATATTATTATCAGCTCTTGCCGGCATTGGAGCTTGTGATATTGGCGTGCGAAGGGCACAGGGGAGGTAATGGAAGAGAGGAGTAAAAAAAAACTCACTTGGATTAGTTGTTCTAAGGTCTAGGGGGTTACATTAGAGGCTGAAACCTCATCAAAGATCAATCATACCAGAATTATAGAATAAATGCCATGTATACAGACATGATTTTATTCACCTTACGGTAATATTGACTACAGTCTATCAAGTGGGTAATAAATAATAACCAGCTACAAGGTGCATACATTGCAGCTCTTCCTACAATACCCATGTGAATCCTTGGTGCCTACCATATATTGAGGATTTTTCACACACTCGCCTGATAAGGCCCACTGCGGGCAAAGAACATTCTCATCTTCACACCCTGAGCTGGAGCTTGTTTTGCGTGGTTTCTCGAAAGACCTCACATGAATCCATTTTGTTGCGGACCATTTTTCGCCCTCTATGACGGGGCAGCTTCCGTGCAAACTCTCGGAGTCGGTTGTCGCATCAGGGTGAAGGCTAAAGAACAGCAAGGCATCACCTTTTGACGGTTTTACTGCAGAAATACTGAAAGAATTAGAATCGGAAAAAAAAAAAAAATTTGTTGGATAGCTGGTGTAAGTGATACCTGCATAACCATTTTTTGCACAGTCTGACCAGGTGTCATCCTTCGACTGAGATAACTTCCCCTGAGATGATACAAAAAGAGTGTGGGTGTCACTTTATGCAACGTATTTAATGATGGATCTATTACCTTTGCAGAAGGAAAGATGGTCTCTCCACCCTTCTGAACGTTGGACAGGTACATTAACACTGTGGCAATTCGATGACCTCCCAGTTCTTGATTGGCTTTGTCGTGAAAGAAATCAAAATGCGGCTCATATTTTTGGCCAAGCTCATAGTGCAGTATTTGAAAGGACTCGCCATTTTCTGAAAAAAAGGTGGGAAAATGTAAGGTGATTTAGGAATAATAAATTCTTTTACGCAGCAAATCTTTTAATTTAAGGGATGTAAGAAACCTTCTGGAAGGAAGGTCCAAGCAGCAATCCTCTTCTCGATTCTTGCAACAATTTCATCCTACAAGAAGATGGTTGCAAATTTAATAAAATTAATCTTCATAGTGTAGCTCAGCTGCAACTACCACAGAAGGGGGCAAAAAAAGAAGGATGATGCTGATGGCATGTTACTCAGGCGGATGAATAACAAGGAAACGAGAGGAGGAAGGAACAAAGAAAACACATGAAAAATTGGCAGACTGAGTACTGTTTCTTTCCATCTTACTCCACTATTCCCTCCCATTCTCTTCCCAACATTTATCCACACAAGTAAATAAATCACAAAGGACAATATAAAATGCTCATCTCAGCATAAGAATGTCTGTCAGGCTGTCAGCATGCATGAGAGTGAGCATTGGCTTTGTGTTGTGTGTGCACGCTTGTGCACGTTTGTTTACATAATTCCGAGAAGAAAAAGAAAAGCGATTCGGTCAGTCATTAGCATTCTGAAACAACTTCAAGTAAAAAACAAGAGTTGCCTGGAGGATTTAAGGTTGACAATTCAAACTTTACTTCACTTTTAGACAATTTGGCATCAAGAAGGAAAAACTGATAATTGCAATTTTTCCATCAGGAATCTATGGGTCCAAATCAACTATAAATCACATTTACTATCTATACACACATATAATGTGTCTCTAATTGTGACATGATCGATGGACTGACATTGAACTCTCTCTCTCTCTCTCTAAAAGTACTAGCAATTACATCAAAATTTTAAAACAACACTATGGACAAACTGCAATTATTGAAATATTGATGATTCATAACATGATATTGCATCATATCAGATAATCTGATATTATGTAAAGAAGGAAGACAATCTAAAATCGGGCCACTTCGCAGCTGGGTCGCAATGTATCTCCCTGATGTGTCAATGTGGTGTAGGATTGTAGAAGATAATCTAAAATTGGGCCACTCATGCTCATTAATAGTTATGAATAGAGCGTTTGTATTGAGTAATGACAAGACTCATATATATTTGTTGTAGAACTCACCATCTACCTCACAACTGGGTTATAATATATCTTCCTCACGTGTCAGTGTGATGTTGGACCTGGTCGTTCAAATTAAGTCTATTTATCAGTAAAACAAGTCCACTTTGATTGATGAAGTGACATTTAGAAGACTGAGCATGCCTTTACGCAAGTAACTGTATGCATAAGTCGACATTTGAGCCCATTTTCAGTTAGCCGCACCATTATGAGGTCAAAGTTACCTAACAAGCAAGCTATCGCAATGACTGACTAGAGGAGTAAGAAATTAAAGGGCAAGGCAATAAGATAGTATAAGGGGTTAGGAGTCCACTATAGCAAGGGATATGGTTAGATAAACAAACTTGAAACATGAAGGCCTAGAGGTCAGTGAGCCGATAGAGCTGAAGATAGCAATATAATTCCTCAAGTTCCTCCTTGTGGCTAACATTCAAGGAGCCATTAATGACATACGTCCTTGTAGTTAGCACTTAATGACTCAAGGAATCACAAGATATTCCAATCAAAGCAAGTAAATCTAGTATTGGGACGCTCCTGCAAGGACCTCAATTTCATTAGCAAGTTCCAAGCAAGGACCTACAAAAATAAAGCTAACTGACGTGAATGGCAATGCAACAATATCTTGAAGTAGCAACTTACAGGCACTATAGTAGATATACTTCATTTTCATTCTAGGGCCAATCATATAGCTAATGAACAACAAAAGACGAGACACGCTCTCAATGACTAGGTGTCACCCAGTGAGTTATTCTAACTTCTTCATTCTTTCTTTGGCAACAAAGAAGAAAAGGGATGTCTAGAAAATTAATAAGAATAAGCAACAGTGGAGACTATTTATCCCCACCTATTCTTAAAGATCCACTATAAGTCCAGAAAGCTTGGGTATTGGAATTGTTTACATGAGGAACCTCTCCAAATAGCTAAGGGTGGGCAAGCATGATTACCACAATCTTCCCTCCTGCGAGTACAGCATAGAGCTAACAAACCTAAATAATATGTTGTTGTAGAAGTTGTTCCTTTGAAAGGTTATACAACTCTAGCAAAAACAATCAGTTCATCCAACATACTAACCAGGGAAACTGAAATGGGTGCAAGAAATAGTATTTTGGTTGTTATTCATCGGTATCTTTTCCCAGATCCTGAAGTGACACAGGTTGCATGCATTTGGACTGCCTTTTTTTATGACATACAAACTACAGCAACGATGAGCAATGAAATTACTTAGAAGATCTTCGTCTAATTTCTTACAGCAAATGCTCTTTGCATTGGCATGTCATGTATAGCGAACTGATTGCAAAATGTACTGAATCCTGGAATACATACGTGCATCAAGCTTGCAAAATGCATAGAACAATGAATAATTTACATGAAAGGGCCAGAAACATTAAACATTACCTGCCTCTTTCCGATGAACATGCCGGAGCTCGTCCGCACCTCGCTCATCAAACTCTCCCCCGAATCATTATCCGCGACCATAGATTTCTCCAACTTATCCTTTGCCTGGTTCCAGAACGCTCGTCACCCATAGAAACCCCCAAATTCACGATATGTAATACAGAAGTAAAAAAAAGTCGAAAGATCCTAACCAGAGAGATGAGATGGTCGCACTCCTCGTCGGAGAGGAATCCCTTATACAAGAAAGCCCTACCAAACACCAAGAGCAGAGTGAAGGCCGAGGCCGAGGCAATCCTAAAAGAATAAGAAGAAGGCGGGCGGGGAATCCCTCACCTGGGATTCCACGACAACTCAATTACTCGAGAAGGATCCAAGAAGTCGGAATCCGACAGGCCGAACGACGATCCGAGCAGGAGAAGCGAGAGGAGAAGGGGGAGGAGGAGACGATACGAAGAGGCGGAGGATCCCATCACCGGGGAGGCGGCGGAGCAAGGGAGAAGGGAATCAGATCGGTGAACGCGGAGAGGAGACGACAGCAAGCAGGTCTACGCAGGCGGACTCTTCGCCGTCCTTAGTCCTTCCTCGATCGCCGGTGTGGTTACGTTACGCCTCCACGCGCAATGGCTGACGGTGGCCGGTGGGCTCCGGCCCAGTGTTACAGATATATATTAATTTTAATCGAATTTAAAAAATATTAAGTTTACTTTTTGGGGAAAAAAATAAATAAAAGGGTCCCTTTAATTAAGTTCTCTTGATTTTCTATTAGGTAGTAGTTTATCCCCTGTGTTTACAAAATAGTACTTAATCTCATTGACTTGAAGTAAAAAAAAAAAAAAAGTAAATGATCAAAATAACCATGACTTAAACTCTAATTCTAAATGTTAAAATTATTCTGACTGAAATGCCCTTACTGAAAAATAATATCAGACTTCTTGAAAAAAAAAAGGAAAAAGGAAAAATCTTGAAAAATAAAAAGAAAAATAAAAAAGGAAAAATCTTACGTGACCGTTGAAAGTTTAACCTTAACATGAACTTTTGGAAAGGTGAAGTTGTTAAAGTCTCGTGTTTCTTCTTCTATTTCATTCATCCACCGAAAGAACTCACATTCATTATTTTCTACATGCAAATAGTAGTTGACTTGCATTAGGTTTTAGGTTTATGTGGTATATTAAGATATTTGTGCACTAACCTTGTAGTTACAACAACCTTTAAACTTTTTTCCTAGATTTTGTAATATCTTTGATGTGCATATTGGTGCAATTTTATCATACCAACGCTTCATTCATACTTCATTGTATGCCATATTTGATGATGATGAGGGGATTTTTAATGATGAACTTTGTTCTATCTTTATTTGATTTTAGTTCATCAATTTAGAATTGTAGCTCTTTTTTAGTTTGGTGAGGGTGGTGGAATAAGTTTTGGATAGTTATCCTTTCCAGAGTTGCTATTTTTTTTGTTGTTTTATGTTGATGCATATATAAATTTTGTGAGAGTTTTTTTCAGAAACAATGAGATTTTTGACTTAATTTTGCTTTTCTTTTTTGTCTAGAAGTCTAAGGTTATTTTTTAGTAAGAGTGTTTTAGTAGTCGGTATAATTTTAACGTTTAGAATTAGAGTTTATGTTAGAATTATTTTGGTTGTTTACTATTTTTTCATTTTGACTTTAGGACAAAAGGGGTTAAGTGTCATTTTTTAAATATAAGGGGGCAAATTGTTACTAGATAGAAAATACGGGGAGACTTAAAGTTATTTAACCTTTTATATTATGTAGAAGTTACATAGCTTGGTTTCTACAATGGGTAGAGGTTACCGATAACTACTAAAACTATTATTATTTATAAACTATCTGATAACTTCTACAATAGTAGAAGTTATCGGTAAAATTGCTATTTATTTATTTGTTTTTGAAAATGAGATGTTATTTGTTGTTTCTCTTTTGGAAGTTCTTTTGATTTTTGTGATTACTCCTTATCTACCCAGTTCGGATCTTCTGTCCCAAACTCTCTCTGTCCCTGTGTTCCAATCGCTAAATGACAAAATTGTGAACAATATTAAAAACAAGCAAAACACGTGCATATGTGTGTCCCAAAACCCGTGGATGCCCTAATATTCTTCGAACCCCTTGTGCCCTAAAGTCCTCATTCCCGAACTATCCCTCTGTCCCCTCCCGCTAATGCTACCAGCTCCACCCCCTCCCGAAGTCGACGATAGCCAGCAACAAGAGTCATAGCATCCCCTCCCTTCGTCGACGATCAACAGCAGCTCCAGCTCTGAACTATGAGTTGTGAACCCCCTTGCCCTAAAGTCTTCAATCCCGAACCTTCCCTCCGTTGACGGTCCCTCCATCCCCTCCCCGCCAGCGCCGCCAGCATCACCAGCTCAGTCCCCTCCTGAAGTCGAAGGTAGCTAGCAATAGTGCTTTAAATTGCATAGCGTTGGTTCATAACATTTTTATCTTGTCATCACGCAACGTAAATAGCGAAGTGCATAACGCAAGCTTTTCGTGAACGTAAATTTTTAAATTTAAAAAATAAAATATACTTATATAAGTAAAATAAAAAAATATAACCTGAAATTAATCATAATTATTCATTACATGCCAAAATATCCGCGAACAATAATTTTAAAAGTCTTATAATTAAAAGTCTAAAATATCATAATCAAAACAACAATTTAAAAAATATTATAATTAAAACAACATAACCTAAAAATAATCCATAACATCAAACTCTGTATCACTATCATCATCAATAGTGTCTATGGTTGAAAAATTTCCACTATAAAAAGTTGTTGGAGTTACTCCATCATAATTTTCAGCATCAAATTGGTTATCTTCCTCATCATGACTCAACCTTTCTTGTTTACCTTTGATTCCACCTATTATATAAGAGACATGACATTTAAGAATCAATTATAAGTGAAGTAGATATAACTAAATAATTTGCACATGCTTACTTGAATTTTCAACAACTCTTTTTTTTTTTAATTCGTAGGAGGAACTTCAACTATATTCTCAACATCTTCGACTCACTTATCTGAGTCGAAAAGTCTTTCAAAGATATCCGACAGCACACTCACAATAGGATCACTTTCAAATAATTTATCATCTTCAAGTCATTTAGTAGTTACGGGGAGGACGAGACCTTCTTTCTCAGCTATCCATTCATCATCCGAATTAATTTCTAGGATATCTAAATTGCTCCAACACACGCCATGGGTTTTGGGAAGGAAAAGCATATGCACACATTTTGCACATTTTTGACACTACTCACAATTTTATCATTTAGCGAGTGGCACACGAGGACAGAGGGAGTTTGAGATAGAAGATCCAAGCTGCTTATCTACCATCATAAAATTATAATAAAGTATCTTGAAATGAAAAAAAAAAAATACTATGAACACCCTTTTAAATTTTTTAGAAAATGGAAATTTGAGAATAATAAAAATAAAGTGTGCTTTTTTAATTGCCATTTTACACAACTGAGACGGGGATGGATTATCATTTACGAAAAATGAGGGGGTGAATTGAACAACTCAGTGGAGCTTTGCTATTATTGGAGCTCAGTGAATAGCCCTGTCCCGCCTCTCAAGCCCTAACCCCGACGATCCGCTTGGTTTCGCTCCGCCGGAGCAGCGGCTGTGATCGATGGACAGATACCAAAAAGTGGAGCAGCCGCGACCGGAATCCACCATAAGCGAAAACGAGGTACGGATCACAAGTCAGGGCGTCATCCGCAACTATGTTAGCTACGCCACGAGCCTCTTTCAGGTGTTGACATCCTACATCACTGATCTATTTTATTTCTTAAGTTTCTTCCATTTTACATGTTTGTTAATTCTAAGCTGCTCTATGAATCGAGATTGACGGTCAATGAGCAGTTTACTCTTGTTTGATTTATGAATTGTGAATGCTCCGATGGTCGATGACCATTATCTTCTTAACAAGACCTTTGTTAGCATGAGAATAAATCTCTGGTTCGCATAGATCTTTACGGAAGAAAGGTTCATATGCATCAATACGTAATGCCTAATTATTTCTTGACAATATTCTGAAGTTGCGTAGTTGATGGATTGATCAACTGGGAACGTGAGTATGTCTGCAAAAAAAAACTTCAAAATAAATTCTTGCCCAGAGTGAAGCTCATAAGAGTCATTGGATATCACTGACATTTTTCTCCCGTTATATGCTGATTGTTGGAACAAAATTGGTCATTTTAACCATGTAACATCTTATGTTTGAACTTAGAAGTTGCATCCATATTGTTTCTGCACTTGGACATAAATGCCATATGGCGAAGTCCTTGACATTGTTATTGGAGCAAAAGGTTAAACCATTACCTTAGCAACCCCTCCAAAGCGGCTCGGGGGGACCGGGGGAACAACCACCCATGCAGGTCCTGGATATGGTTATGCTCACATATAGTGTTGTGCACCTTGTGGCCTTATTCTTTGAATATATTTCTTTTAGAAAGGAAAAGGAGATTGTCTGCATTGATTAGCTAACTGCATAACACTGGAACTTTTGTGGTCTTCCTAGTTTCTGATTTTCTCATATGCTTGCAACTTGTGACTGTACTTCTCCCAGATTTTTTGTATTTTCATTACACACAATATCCATAGCCTTCTAACCATAAAAGTTAGTAAATGACGTGATTTGCCTTGTTTTAAGGTTGAAACTTTAATCTAATAAACTCCTAGATTATGGATGATAATTTCTCCTGTTTCCTAAATCTCATTCTTGTGATGTTTATCTTGTAGACTGAAATTGGATTTATCTAATACACTTGGTCTCAACAATCACAAACTTGTGAAATGATGCTTGAAATCCTAATTGCATAAGGTTATTACTTGTTACAACTTACAATGCAATGAACATCTTACTTAATTGCCCCTAACAATGTCATTGAACTGTTACTCTCAAGGAATTTATATCAATCCCGGTTACTTCATTGCAAGATCCAACAGCTGCCTCCGGATCACTATCTGCCATCTGAGGAGTTTGATATAAATTGCCAACTTTGCCTGGCGGGTCGCAAACCTTCCATTGACATCAAGGTTTGCATCAAGTGATCCTCTTTGTCTCCAAGCCAACTACTTTGTCTTATAATCAGCTTCTCTGACCTCTAACTTCACCACAGATTTGAAAATTGTTGACTCATCATCCTCAGATCAGACTCCTGTAGGTTATTTTCTCTTCCTTATATCATAATCAGAAATCCAAAGCTGCCTTTAGGTTCTTTTCTTTTTTCCCTTTAGATAAAAATTAATGGTATTGTAGTGTACTTCTCTTGCTTTCTGCACCAGATTTGCGGTTCTTTCCGTCCTCTTGCTTCTACATTTATTTGTTCTTGGAGTTCTCCCTCCTATTTTCTCAGTTTGCTTTTTTGTTCTCCAAGGCTTAGTTTGCGTTCTAGTTTTCCTTCTACTGTCATTTCAAATTTCTCTTCTGCTCTCTTCCTTTTGCTTCTTCCTCTTCTCTTGATTTCTCTTTGCTTCTAAAAAATTAAATCTATTCTATTTGTATGCAGTGAATAACCAAATAGAGCAAATGTCCTGTTCTTATTTTGCTATATCCAGCAAAGGGTTGAGTTGTGCTATTCATCTTCAACAAAGACCTAGATCTCATGTTCTCATTTTGTAGTAAAGAGTCGAGCTATGCTATCCATTTTTTCTCTAAGACCCTCAAGTGTTTTCCTTTTCCCTCACGTTATTGCATGCAATTAGATGATCCACTTTAGGGAGAGGCCCACTTAAGAGCTGTTTTCTGAAAACTCCATTTATCCCAGTTTCATTTTATCTTTTCTCTCTTTGGCCTCTGTTACTGATGTGCTGGTTAGTTTGGGGTCAAAGGACCGTTGCTTGCATGCTTTATCAACTGTCTCCAAAGTTTTGCTGAAGGGATCATTAGTTGTATGGTTTGTTAACTCATGTTTTTTTTTAATATTCAGCTAGTGTGACTATTAGGCTTTTATTTTATCATGATGTTTAAGTCTACATTTTTAGTTGATGTAATGTGCTGAATTTAATATTCATCATCATACATGTTCCATCTTAAAATGCATCAAGTCTATTAGCTATTAGGTGCAGCGGGCGTACTCTCACATTAGTACTCCTGGGTTTAAATTTTATCATTAGTTTATATATACTTGCGACATGGCTATATCATTATGTGCGATAGAATATTTCCTTTCACCTTGTTTTGCACTATTTATAACCATTTTTCCTTTCTTAGTATGGTTATATTGCCCATGGCATCTTAAAAATAATGTTGAAGAGCTGAAAGTATATGCGGATGAATGACAGAACATATTCTTTCACCTAGAATGAATGGAAATTTGACAATGTATATAGCATCTTCTTTTTGAGATTCAGTGTTGCCATTCTCTTGATTAGTTAACGTGTTGCTAAATTTAGGAAAGATAACCACTTTTTGATCAAACATACCGTGGCACTTCAAGCAGGATAAACTTGTTAGAGAGATTGTTTTAAAGGCAATGGGACAGGCTATCAGCAAAGCTGTGGCAGTTGCAGAAATCATAAAGGTTGGATTTTGTATTTTGCACCTTTTCCCCTACATTTTCCTTCATATTTGCATTCAACTTTAGCACTATATGTTTCATGTATATATTCTTTCTGCAGAAAAGGAATCGTGGGTTATATCAAGATACTGCAATCAGTTCTGTCAGTATCACTGACGTGTGGGAACCCATTGAAGAAGGCCTTGTGCCGTTAAGTCTCAATATTTTTGCTGATCATATATTGTCTGAATACTTTGCTACTACACTTATGTATGCTAGGGTACTTAATTTTTTAAAATTCTTCATTCAGTCTGGAGACAACACGGCATGTTTCAATGATTTCAATCTCTCTATCAGCCAGAGAATTAAACAAAAACTCCCCTGGGTAGCCTATCTATTTCTTCTACTTGGGACGTTATGGTATCTTTTAATTACCTCAAATCCTTTTCTTTATTTTCTAGGTATCAAGTTCCCTCGGAGCAGCCAAGGCGTCAGCCCAGGTATCAGCAGCCTCAACAGCAATTGCAATTTAAAATAAAGCAAGAACGGAATCAATTCAATGAGGGTACTTTCTTAGCTCTCATTTTTGTTTTTACATATTGATTTTATTAATTCAATTTGGTAATTTGCTTGGTAAAGATTCATATGCCGGAGGACACATTGGAGGACACAATAGAGGTCGGGGAAGAGGAAGAGTAGGAAGGGGTTGGGGAAGAGGATATGGTAGATATGAATACGACCAGGGTGGGTATGACAACTACCAACGAGGATATGACGAATATGACTACAATCAAGGTGGATATGGTTACAATCAAGGTATTTTTGTTTTAGGTTGCATTAGATGTGAAAATGCTGTGTTTATTTTCTTCAACTTAGCTGACAATGTTTTTCTTGATAGAAAATGGTGCTTGGAACTCCAATTGGGGTCGAGGAGGCAGACGAGGCAGAGGAGAATGGACTTACTATGGTAACTTTGCCTACTCAGGCTTTTTTATCTTATGCACAGATCTTCCTTATAAAGTAATACAGAGGAAGTCCGTCTCCCAGTCTGTTTGAAATTTATTTTGTTTTCTTTAAATTATGCCACGTTTAACAGACCATTTAACCCACTTCTCTCTGAAGTTGGCGAGTCACATCAAATTCTTCGTTCATAAAGGAGGAATAGCATGCATGCAATAGCAGTAAAGTAATAATTAATTCATTTACATGGACATAATAGCAGTATATATCCATCAAACACTGAAATAAGCCTTCAAAGCCACATATTTAATATATATTTTATACTTATGCAACGTATAGATAATAAATACATTCTTTTACCAAAATTATAAACAAAAATTTAAAGAGATTACTCATTGAACTTTTAAACTAATTTATTTTCTTAATTCAAGCTTCATTTAAGTTTGTTATATAGTAAAAAAGTTCATTTCACAAGTCAACTTTCTTCCTTTTCTTTAGTGTAATTTCCTAATTTAAAACTCGTAATTATGGAAATTATTTGATTGAATTTTAAAGAGTTAATTATGGAAAGTGCTAAGGCCCTCTGTAGGGGAGGAGGAAGTGGTGGTGGGAGAGAAGAGGCAGGTGGAATCTTATAGAGGGAAATTTAAAAAAAAAAACTTAAATAAAAATGTTAGAATAATTTTATTCAACTATAAAAATATTTTTGATCAAAAAATTAATGGGATAATTTTTGTCAGACATGTTATCATTATGTCTAGTGAAGTTAATGAAAATACTTGATTGGAAAAGAATTAGTCAATGCGTGAAATTGACATTTTTTATGATAAATTAAGTTTGTTTTATGTAACAGACCCTTTGTAGATTAAGAACTGTTTACTCTTTCTTGAAATTTAATGTATTTTCTGGTAATCACAGCAGATATTGGTTAGCCAAATTACTTATATTATATAGATAGTAATAAACAATCATCTTAAACTATGTAAAGGTTACTAGACATGATGCTGCTATTTGGTTATAGTGACCATAGAAAAATTATTTAGCGGCATGATGATATGCCTAATTACCCAAGGTTTAGAATCTAGTTCCTAGCTGGTTTCGGTTATGGACCGGAACAAGATGTGTTGGATGTGTCAGGAGTTGATAGTTGTGCCAAACACCAACTCTAAGTGGAAGAAGAGGAGAACAAGCCTCTGGGGCAATGGAGGAAAATCAAGCGGTTAACTAGGCATAAATCCTAGTTACGACGCATTGCAGGGATTTTCATCCAGTGGGATGACAACTCTAAGAAATGTTGGCCGCTTGGATGGACTTTCGTTAGCTTCTCGATTTACCTTGGTGGCCGTTCGAAGAGCTGGATACCTATATTACCAAAAAAAAAAAAAAAAAAAAGAAGAGGAGAACAAAGCATGGGAGGAGAATGAGAAATCATCCTTGTACCTCACCTTTGTCTTGTGGCTTCGGATCCATTCCTCGTGGTGGAAACTCGTATATTTATTGCTAGCCTTTGTCTCACAACTATGGTTCCACGGCTGAGGAGGAGGAGAATGAGGTGGATTAGGCAGAACAAGATGGAGGAGGACGAGGAGTTAGTTGCCTTTGACTCACGGCTCATGTTTCATTGCTTGCCTTTGATGCCTTCATCATAGGCAGAGGAAAGACAGATGAAACCCAAAGCTTTATGCGCGCCTTGGTCTCACGACTAGGTTTTGATGAGCCTTTAAAGCTTTGACAGGTATCATGTCCTGAGTATTTTTCCATGCTGGTTGGAGGGCAGAACGAAAAATTTTGTTAATGCCAATTAACATAGAATATTTTCTTAAACTATGCTACTACCTTTATAAAACCTTATGACTTGCTGCTAATAACGACCTATTTGGGTCAAAATAATTAATCTGCTTGTTCCAGAGAAAGTTATATCTACTCCATTCTATGTTTGCTTCTACAAATGGCTCACAATTCTTTTATAAAAGGGAAGCTATATATTTCCTTTTAAAAGCAAAACTTTATCATGCTTCCCTCAGTTAAACTTCTGACTAACATCGTGATCTAATATGCCTAATATGCTTTGACGAACATCATTCTCAATCATGACAGGTGGAGGATATAGCGGTGGCAGGGGTGGCAGCGGAAGGACTGGTGCAAGAGGCTACAGCCGTGGACGAGGAAGGATGGGCCGCCGTGGGTGAGGGAACCAGGTACACTATTCAGACATCGTGTGTTTATGATACTTATAGTGCCTGTTGGTTAGTTTTCCCATAAAGAAAAAGCGTGTTCTTCTCCATTGCTTTATCTGGGGAATTATCTATTAGTTATGTTTACACAAGAAGAAACTTTAGCGGCAAGGAAAGTTGTGGCGCTTTATCTGTCCCAAGATCTCTGTTTAGTCGATAGGTTTTTGTTACCCATGTACATAGTTCAGTGGAGTTTGTAGAGTGCAGCAATCTGTTCTAACTTGTTCAGATATACAATAGTGCATACTAGCAGTTATGTAATTCTTTGCTTGTATGTTTGAAAAATCAGTCAGTTTTGCTTCTTCAGCTCGATATAATCGTTGTACGATATAGATTCCAACTAAGGTTGTGTTTGCATTGCCAAAGCCCGAAATGGATGACTTGATTTGGATCTACCTTGTGAAATATTGACTTAGTTTTTTATTTTCTGTTGCAAAAATATGATCTGTTCAGCACACTTTTATGTGGCAAAAGGTGAATCGCTCGCCCCAGCGCTCCCGCTGAGTCAATTGAATGAATGATCTTAACTTCTCCAACATTATTTGATACATCTTATTGATTAAGATTTAGAGTTTAAGGGTCAACTCGAACTAGAATGGTCAGCCAAGTAGAGTTGATATCGAGCTCAATCTAAGCTTAGGCCTAGGGGCAACCGGATCATGTCTACCAGTCATTCTAACAACCTAATTGTTTTAATATTTATTTTCAAAGTTAATTTTAAAATTCAATAATTGTTAAAACCGTAAATTAATAATTGTTATTGATTAAATATTTATAATTAACATTAAACTTATTAAAATAAATTATTTGGCTAGTCGAGCACGATTAGAACTGTGCTTGATCAAGTGGGTCAACACCTTCTATATGGAATATTCTAAGAATATATGATAAGATGCTGGAATTAAGATTTTAAATGAACATTTAAAAAAAAATTAGATGATTATAATAATAGGTGATTATTTTTATTTTAGGTGTTTTTCACAATAATAATATGTTTTTAGGATATGTGAAGAGAAGTAAATTATATGGTTAATTTATAGTCGATCACTTTGTGTTTTTCACAGTTCATTCGTATAATACGTGAAGGGAGGTAAATTACAAGGTCAATTTATAATCGACTATCAAGTTGATTAAGGGTGGAAGAAATTTTTTTTTCTGAGAGTATGTGTTTATTAAAAATTGATCACCTATTCTGTTATATTTAATTTGTCTTTACACGAGTAATTACAAAAAATGATGATTCTAAAATGTCTTTTAATATTTGTCAAATTTTTAAATATTGACGTTAAAAATGTTTCTTAAAAGTTTTATATTTGTTGCCAAATACTCCATTAACATGGAATAATCTAGAACGATAGTATACATAACATTTAATTTGATAATAGATGGTAGGAAAAGATAGAATTTGTTATTGAGCACTTCACATAGTCATCCCCAAATTAGAAAGTTATAATTGATAACTGCAGGAGAGGGTATTTTCTTTGACTTTGTTGAAATTTGACTCCTTTTCTATTATAGTAATATTTATCTGAAGTAGCCAACTCAACCGGGGCTTAATTTGATAATAAATGAACTTTGTTTTGTTTTGTTTTGTTTTGATATTAATGAAACTTTAATAACATTTTGAAAAAAGTAAATGAAGATGATTTCTCCATAACTATAGATTGTTTTTAAACAAGACCATTACGAGATGTAAATTAAAAACGTTATTTTACTTATTAACCTACTTAACTTTAACTATTATTTATTAATCTACGCCTTCTATATTTCATTGTTATTGTCTCATTTAGGAGTTAAAAAGACAATAATAAACAACAAAGATTATTTTTAATAACACTTTATAAGTATAGAGGATAATAATAAGAGCCCTCTTAATTATCAGAATTATTTTAAAAAAGTATCTTTTTACAAAATGAAAAAAATAAAGATACCTCATCATATTTTTTTATATATTCTAATGTTGTTATAGTAGATAGTGATATAATATGCAAATTTAAATTGATTAAAAATATTATACATGGAATACTTTTGTATATTTTTAATCAATTTAGTCAATATTATTTAATATTGATTACAATTATTTTAAAAAAGTTAAAATGATACTATAAAGATCCAAATTACTTTGTTATTAAAGTGATTTTAATTACACATTGTAATAATTACTTGTGATTACTATAATAACTTTAAAAAAAATTGATATAAAAATAAAATAAAATATTTTTTTTAAAGGAAATACTTTTTGAGAGTGTCCTTTTATCTTTTGCGCATAATACTAAATGAATACTTTAAATAGATAGTTAAAAGTGTGGTAGAAAAGCCATCTCGGTTCTTGAAGTAATCAACCGGTTCGGGCTCGAATGAGCGAACCAAGCCGGCTCGAAGTTAGAGTTGGAATTGATTCGACCAAGTCGATTTATCGCCGTCGCAGCTGCTTGGTGGACCAAACGGAAGGGCGACCCTCGCCACCGTCTCAGATCTCATCTACTCCATCGATCGAAGGCGAAGCTGGTCTCTCCAACCACCTCTCTCTCTCTCTCCTCTTCCGTTGCCCCCTCGCCTCAACCTTCCTTCTACCCTTCTGTGCCTCGATCGCTCGATCGATCGCCGCGCTTTGTGTCCTCGCTCGATCTTCACAATCCGATCTGAGTCTATCTTAATTTCCTCTCCGGCTGATTCGCCCAGTACCGGGCCAGGTAGATCACTCGTTGCTGGTGGCGCCGCCGGCGGCATCGGGTATTCGGTCGGCGGCGGCGGAGGCGGCGTCTTGGAGGCTTGCGAGGTGGATGTTCTTCTGGAATAAGGAGGTTGGAATCCGTTCTCTTCTCGTCGTACCTCCTTGCGCCTTTTGGTTTTGTTATGGGGAATAAGAAGCGAAACCCTAGCCACCGCCACGCCCGCCATCCTCCAGACTCGTCGGCTTCGGTGGTGGATGATGTTTCGCTGGTTTTGTCCTCCCCTGTCTCTGATGACGGGCAACACCGCGTCGATGCGCCCGATGCGGTCGAGTCCACTGCCGTTAAGGTGGAGTGCGAGCGGGCGCTTAATTCCCTCCGCCGTGGGAACCATACTAAAGCCCTACGACTGATGAAGGAGGCGGCGGGGCGACACGAGGGTTCCGCGCTGCTGCACCGAGTACACGGGACTGTGGCGGCGAAGGTCGCGGCTATTCTCGATGACCCCAGTGCCAAACTGCGGCATCTCCGCGTCGCCGTCGATTCTGCCCGGCGCGCGGTCACGCTGTCTCCGAGCTCGATTGAGTTTGCGCACTTCTACGCTAGTCTTCTGTTTGATGCTGCTACGGATGGGCGCGGGTACGAAGAGGTTGTCCAGGAGTGCGAACGCGCTCTTGGCATCGCTGACCCTGTCGATCCTGCTAAGGAGAGCCTCCAGGAGGAGAGCCAGCAGAAGCTGTCTACGCCTGAGGCTCGGATCGCTCACGTCCAGCAGGAGCTACGGGCTCTGATCCAGAAGTCCAACATCGCCTCTATCTCGTCCTGGATGAAGAATCTTGGCAACGGGGCTGCTGGGGAGGAGAGATTCCGGTTGATTCCTATGCGCCGTATATCTGAGGACCCGATGGAAGTCCGGTTGGTGCAGGCAGCCCGCCGCCCCAACGAGATCAAGAAGGCCACCAAGACCCCAGAAGAGCGGCGCAAGGAGATTGAGGTCCGTGTGGCTGCTGCTCGCATTCTCCAACAGAAATCCAGCAACTCTCCAGGATCTCTCCAGGCGGAGGATGGTCGCCCTGGTTCAGATTCCTCCACCACTTCCTCCAGTGCTCACCGGCTAGCAGAGCGCCGGAAGTTAACCTCTAAGAAGGTCATTTCCTCTACTGACCGGATGGATCTTGCCCGTGCATATTGGAACTCGATGGGTTTTGAGAAGCAGCTGGATTTTATAGTTGTAAATATCCCAGAGCTCAAGCTCCATTTCACCTCATCTACCAAGGACAACCTTGCAGCTGACATTCTGACTGAGGCACTGACATTTGTGGAGGCCAGAGGGACGTGGGAACTTTGGGCTTGTTGCCGCTGCAATGAGAAGTTCACTGACTGCAACGACCACATCCAACACACTGTTCAGGAGCATATAAGTAGCCTCTCAACCAAGCTGCAGTCTGTAATGCCTCATGAAGTTGATGGAGAATGGATCGAGATGCTTCTTAATGCGAGTTGGAAGCCCATTGATGCTGCTTTGGCCGTGAAGATGCTCAAGGAAGAACAGCTGAAGCACCAATCGTTGGTGAAGGATGCAGACTCTGACACTAGCCGCAAGGACAAAGAGTCTTCGCCCGAATATTGGACTGCTAAAGAAAACTTGGATTCTTCCTCTTCACCCCATCATGGGGAGATTGCAGACCAAGACTTTCCTGATGATTTTTCTTTGAAAGGGACCTACAATGAGATCAATGATCTTATTGATGTCTCTCGTAGATGGCCTTTGTCAGATGATGCTGAAAGGACCAAACTTCTTGAAAGAATTCAAGCCATGTTTCAATCACTTGTGAAACACAAGAGCCTGTCACTAAGTCATCTAAATAAGGTGATACAATATGCCATTGAAGAGATCCAAGCATTTCCATCTGGATCATTGTTGCTTAACCATGCACTGGATCAGTCGCCTGTTTGTATCTTTTTCTTGGATGCTTCGCACCTTAAGAAAATACTCAAGTTTTTGCACGAGCTTTCACAATCCTGTGGGTTAGGGAGATACTCTGACAAGGACACTACTCCTGGTGATGCTGATAGAAATGGACAGGTTACTGAAGTCACAGATGAAATTAGTCTGAGCTTTAACTTCTGTACTCTTTCTTTAGATGGTCGTTCTTTCAGACAAAAGCCTGATATCCATCTAGAGAGTTTTTGTGTTGATGATGCCATCGACAAGAAACCTGATACAGATGTTTTTTTGTCATGGTTATTTGCTGGTCCTTCCATCGCTGAGCAACTTTTATCATGGACTCGTTTGCGCGAAGAGAAAGCTCATCAAGGCATGGAAATCCTTCAGATGCTCGAGAAGGAATTCTATCTTTTGCAAAGTTTGTGCGAAAGGAAATGCGAACATTTGAGTTATGAGGAGGCTTTGCAGGCCGTTGAAAACCTTTGTTTCGAAGAACTTAAGAGAAGGGAACAAGGAGGGAAGTTGGCATCTCAAAGCTATGAGGCTACCTTGAGGAAGCGGCAAGAGGAGCTGGCAGAGCGGGAGAATGATGAAATGTTTGATTCATGCAGATTTGAGTTGGAAGTTATTTCTAATGTTTTGAAGGAGGCACAAGTCTTGAATGTGTCACAATTTGGGTATGATGAGGCTTTATCTAGCACAGGTTCTCGTTTGTGTGACTTGGATTGTGATGAAGGTGATGATTGGAGGATGCATGATTACTTGCAGCAAACAGATACTTGTATAGGAATAGCAATCCAGAGGCAGAAGGAACAACTTTCTGTGGAGGTTTGCTGTTCATTTAATGTGTAAGTCTACCATTTTCCAATTCTTTGAACTTCATCCATATCTTGTTGCATGTAGCTTAACAAGATTGATGCAAGGATCATGCGCAATGTGACTGGTATGCAGCAATTAGAGGCGAAGCTTGGGACTGCTTCAGCCTTGGATTATCGCACTGTTGTTTTGCCACTTGTGAAATCTTTCCTTCGGGTCTGTTCACTTATTTTCTTCATCTATTGTGAAATTGTCTCAACATATTTGGTTCTGTAATATGGTTGATTAGTTGGAACTTTTTATTGCTCGTCTTTAACAGTTTCATTTGGAGGATTTAGTAGATAAAGATGCTAGAGAGAAGTCTGACGCTGCAAGAGATGCCTTTCTAGCAGAGCTTGCACAGGATGCCAAGAAGAATGTAAACAAAGGAAATGATACCAAGCATGCACATGAAAAATCAAAGGAGAAAAAGAAGAGCAAAGATAATAGGAAAAGTAAAGATCAGAAGGTCTTTATAACTTATCTCCTTTTTCTATATTTCTTGTGTGTATATTTGATGTGTGTAACTTTTTCTTGCTGATTTTTTGCTTTACATTAGAGTGTGGGCTATATTGATCAGTACCCGGATCATCAGGATACGTCTGAACAAACGTAAGCGCCTCCCTTGTCCACTCATAACTTGATAATCATCATTTACCTGTGATTTTTTTTCTCTCAAGTTTTTTTTCTGTGCCCTAACACCTCACAGTTCCTATTGTTTTATGGCGTTGCACTAGTAGCTAAAGTATTGTTACAAAATTATGATAAAATAAAGTTCACAGTGAGATATTTAATGTTACAGTTTGGGGAATTCATTTTTGGTGAGTTCATCCTAACCAAGTTCCTTAATAATCTGATCATTTCGATAAGTTCTATCAGATGTCCGTTCATCAGTTAGTTAGCTGTTCTTTTACTTCCTTTTTTACTTTGTTTTAAATATTCTGTCTGCTACGCTGTGAAGTATGTTCCATTCTCTTGCAGTGAGTCTGTTGTAGATGCTGATTCCTTGGAGAATGATTTTATTGTATCAACTGGTGATTACCTGAAACAGCAAGAAGAGGAGTTTAAACGTAGAGTGGAACTTGAGGCTGAAGAAAGGAAACTTGAGGAGACCTTGGAGTACCAAAGGAGGATTGAAGATGAGGCAAAGAAGAAGCACCTTGCAGAACAATCAAAAAATGCTGTGTCTTACCTAAACAATCACACTGATGCTGTCTTTGTTGTTAATTCATCTGTGAATTTGAACTATGATTCTAGATTGCAAGAGAAAACCACCCCAACTTATGCAGAAGGCATAGAATTTGGTGATACCCACGTTTCTGAAGACAACGTGCACTATGACCACCATAACATGAGATTCAAACAAAGAAACAAGAATGACAAAGCAAACCACATTAATGTTGGACAGCAGCACACTATCAGTGACAACAGTGAGAAGAATAATGAGAGTTGCATTGATGGAATGCAGTCTTTTGATGTCTATAATGGTTTTCCAGTAAAAGTGGGTTTGCAAGTTAATGGAATAGAGAAATCTGTAACCAATACAACATCTTCTGATAGCAACAGTTTACCAAAGGCTAAAAAAACAAATAGCCAATCTCATTCAAAACACAAGCAAGGTAATTACTTATTTTCGTTTGATCAATAGCAAATGTTAGCGTGATCAAATATATCTTTATTATCTTGACGATTGGTTGTTTTTGCTGTATGTAAACTTATACTATTTTTACTTGCAGGTTCTGCAGGAACTGTGTATGATGGATTTCTGCCTTTGGAACAATTGAAAGCTAAGCAGGTTGCCAAACATAATATTTCAAAAGAGTTGTCTGAAGGGAATGGAAGAGCTTTTCCGTTTCCTAAAGAAAATCATTTACCTGCCCGATCTCAACGTGAAGCATATGAGGATCAAGATAATGGTGCAGGTCTTTTATTTAAAATTGTAAATTTTGCTTTTTGATTCTAAGAGAAATCAACTGCATTATCGTATGATTTTCTTTGCTTTTGAACGTATTATGGATACCAAATTTCTTGCTCTTTTTCCACGATAATATGTTGATGCTTTTAAGGTGGAATTATTGCAAGCTAGCACTAATATTGGCTTGACCTTGATGAAATTTGATATGCTATATCCTATATCAAATTTGACCAGGTCAAATTTGATGTATTGGCTTGACCAGGTCAAATTTGATATGCTAATATATAACTTCTTACTTGTGGCCAGGACAAAACGAAGTTAGGACAGCAAGACAATTTCAGGACGAGGATGAAAAAAGGTTCCAAGAAGATCTTAAGCAAGCTGTACGTGAAAGCTTAGGTATGTTTACTTCATTTTTTTCCCTTTTTTTATCTTCTTATTACAAATATGGAATGTCTAAGGGGATGTCTTGTTTGATCCTC
>JBAMIE010000118.1:1296393-1308696 GCA_037177295.1 Kaempferia parviflora
ATAAAAATGGGCCATTATTGTACAATATATAATTGCTGAAAATTGCTTTCTTTCAGTAAGGAAATATTCACTGAAATAAATGGAAACAACATCATTAAGAAATCATTAAATCAATCTATTTTGTTCTGAATTGCAGAAATTTATTTTATTTCTTTTTAACAAACTATTCAAGGTTATAAATGGAAACTTCATCATTATTATGATTCTACCCTCTACCCTTTAAAAAGGGTAATTTACTGAACCATGTAATTAAAGTTAATTTATTTTATTTCACATAATCTAGAGATGAGTTGTGAGGAGCATATAAAATTGAGCATAATCATTTTTAGTTTTACTATAGATGAATGGAATATCTAAATCACATATATGAGTTTTAAAATTATTAAATCACTATTTAATATCCATTTCACTTATTTACTTAATAGATTTCCAAATCAATTGAGGTAATGTAGTAAATCGATTGGGCAATATTATATGATGATGAATAATTTTCCCAATCAACGATTTCGCCCAAATGAGGCTGATGAACCTATATACTTCGAAATGACATGAAACAATGACTTATGTGCTCTATAAGTTCTCTTGAAAATATTTATGTCCTCAAATATCATTTCAATTACCATATTGAGTGTGTTTTTTTTTCAATCCACACGATTTGGACATGAGAAATAATATTGGAAACTCATTTTAAATGATACACCGACATCACAAATGAGAATATAAGATTCTTAAACTCCCTCATTTCTGAACATATAAACTTTTTAATTTTTAAAATGCTTAAGATCCCTCAATCATTTTGTCCAAAAGTAGTTGACGAACTTAGAGACCTTAGAATAACACGAAATCAGATCTTATGGGCTGAATTAGTACTTCTGAATGTATCAATACCTTCAAATACTATTATAATTTTTTTGATACATTGTATTGAATATAATAATTTGTTCAATTCAATTTGAGCATGAAAAATAATATCGGAAACTCATCATTATTAATGATTTTACCCTCTACGCTTTAAAAAAATATTGTCAAAAATATCTCCTACAATTCACTATAATAAATTACATCAACATTTGTATAATATTAATGAAAACCCTGAAATTAGTAGAGCTCCTTTTGCAATTATTAGTGAACCGGCTTGTGTGAACCAGACCGGCTCAGATGCCAGCATATTAGAACCGGCTTGGATCGACCAAATCGGTTTATTGCCGTCATTGCTTACGATGAACCGAACCAAACGGCGCAACTCACCGTACAGATCTCATTTCATCTCCATCGATAGAAGGCGAAGCGGGTCTCTTCACCAACCTCTCTCTCTCCCCTTCCCTTCCCTTCCCCATCGCCCCCACATTCCTTCTTCCCTTCTCTGCGTCGATCGATCGATCGATCGACATCGATCGCCGCTCCTCTGTCCTCGCTCTATCTTCCCAATCCGATCCGTATCAGTCTCGATTCACTCTCCGGCTGACTTCACCAGTATCACGCTCGATAGATCACTCGTCGCTGGTGGCGCCGCCGACGGCATCGGGTGTTGGGTCGGCGGCGGCGGAGTCGGAGATTTGGGCGGTTGTTTGTGGATGAGCTTCTGGAATAAGAAGATAGTAATCCCTTCGCTTCTCGTCGTTCCTCTCTGCTCCTTTTGGTTTTGTCATGGGCAACAAGAAGCGAAACCCTAGCCAGCGCCCTGCTCGCCATCCTCCAGATTCTTCGGTCGCTGTCGTGTCCGATGTTTCGCTGGCTTTGTCTTCTCCTGTCTCTAATGACGGGCCAGGCAGCGGTGATGCTGCTGAGTCCGCTGTCGTTAAGGTGGAGTGCGAGCGGGCGCTTACTACCCTCAGCCGCGGGAACCATACTAAAGCCTTAAGGCTGATGAAGGAGGCTGCGGCGCGGCACGAGGGTTCTGCGCTGCTGCACCGAGTGCACGGGACTGTGGCAGCGAAGTTTGCGGCTCTGCTTGATGACCCCGGTGCGAAACTGCGGTACCTCCGTGCCGCCATTGATTCTGCTCGCCGCGCTGTCACGCTGTCGCCAACCTCAATTGAGTTCGCGCACTTCTATGCTAGTCTTCTGTTTGATGCTGCTACGGATGGATGCGGGTACGAGGAGGTTGTCCAGGAGTGCGAGCGCGCCCTTAACATTGCTGACCCGGTCGATCCTGCTAAGGAGAGCCTTCAGGATGAGAGCCAGCAGAAGCTGCCTACGCCCGAGGCTCGGGTCGCTCACATCCGGCAGGAGCTACGGGCTCTAATTCAGAAGTCCAACATTGCATCTATCTCGTCTTGGATGAAGAATCTTGGGAACGGGGCTGCTGGGGAGGAGAGGTTCCGGTTGATCCCTATGCGCCATATCTCTGAGGACCCCATGGAAGTTCGGTTGGTGCAGACAGCCCGCCGCCCCAATGAAATCAAGAAGGCCACCAAAACCCCAGAAGAGCGGCGTAAGGAAATTGAGGTCCGTGTTGCTGCTGCTCGCATTCTCCAACAGAAGTCCAGCAACTCTCCAGTGTCCTCCCAGGAGGAGGATGGCCGCCCCGGCTCAGATTTTTCCACCTCCTCATCCAGTGCTCACCGGTTGGCAGAGCGCCGGAAGTTGAACTCCAAAAAGGTTATTTCCTCTGATGATCGCATGGATCTTGTCCGAGCATATTGGAACTCGATGAGTTTTGAGAGGCGGTTGGATTTCCTAGTCGTAAACATCCCAGAGCTCAAGATGCATTTTACCTCATCGCCCAAGGACAGCCTTGGAGTGGACATCCTGAATGAAGCACTGGCATTTGTGGAGTCCAGTGGTATGTGGAAGTTCTGGGCTTGTTGCCGTTGTGATGAGAAGTTCACTGACTGCCATGCCCACATCCAACACACTGCTCTGGAGCATATAAGTAGCCTCTCAACCAAGTTGCAGTCTGTAATGCCGCAGGAAGTTGATGGAGAATGGATTGAGATGCTTCTTAATGGGAATTGGAAACCCATTGATGCTGATCTGGCTGTGAAGATGCTTAAAGAAGAACAATCGAAGCAACAATCATTAATCAAGGATGCAGACTCCGACAGTGGCTGCAAGGACAAAGAGTGTTCACCAGAGTATTGGACTGCTAAAGAGAACTCTGATTCTTCCTCTTCACCCCAACATGGGGAGATTGCAGAGCATGATATTCCTAATGACTTTTTGTTAGAAGGGAACTTCAGTGAGATGAATGATCTTATTGATGTCTCTCGCAGATGGCCATTGTCAGATGATGCCGAAAGGACCAAGCTTCTGGGAAGAATTCAAGTCATGTTTCAGACACTCCTGAAACACAAGAGCCTGTCAGTAAGTCATATGAATAAGGTGATACAATATGCTGTTGAAGAGATCCAAGCATTTCAGTCTGGATCATTATTGCTTAACCATGCACTTGATCAGTCGCCTGTTTGTATCTTCTTCTTGGATGCTTTGCACCTTGAGAAAATACTGAAGTTCTTGAAGGAGCTTTCACAGTCCTGTGGGTCAGGAAGATACTCTGATAAGGACACTATTGCCAATGATGCTGATAGAAATGAGCAGGGTACTGAAGTCCCAGATGATGTCAGTCTGAGCTTTAACTCCTGTACTCTTTCTTTGGATGGGTGTTTTTTCAGACAGAAGCTGGATATCCATCTTGAGAATTCTGGCATTGATGAGGCTGTCAACAAGATACCTGATTCAAATGTTTTTTTGTCATGGTTATTTGCTGGTCCTTCCATCTCTGAGCAACTCTCATCATGGACTCGCATGCGTGAAGAGAAAGCTCGTCAAGGCTTGGAAATCCTTCAGACGCTCGAGAAAGAATTCTATCCCTTGCAAAGTCTGTGTGAAAGGAAATGTGAACATTTGAGTTATGAGGAGGCTTTGCAAGCTGTTGAAAACCTTTGTTTTGAAGAACTGAAAAGAAGGGAGCAAGGAGTGAAGTTGGCATCTCAAAGCTATGAGGCTATTTTGAGAAAGCGACAAGAAGAACTCGTGGAGCGGGAGAATGATGAAATGCTGGATGGCTGCAGATTTGAGTTGGAAGTTATTTCTAATGTTCTCAAGGAGGCACAAGTCTTGAATGTATCACAATTCGGGTATGATGAGGCTTTATGTAGTGCCGGTTCTCGTTTGTGTGATTTGAATTGTGATGAAGGTGATGATTGGAGGGTGCATGATTACTTGCAGCAAACAGATACTTGTATAGGAATTGCAATTCAGAGGCAGAAGGAACAACTTTCTGTAGAGGTTTGCGGGTCATTTTAATAAGACTACCATCTCCAATCCTTTGAACTTCATCCATAGTTCATCCATATCTTATTGCGTGCAGCTTAACAAGATTGATGCAAGGATCATGCACAATGTGAGTGGTATGCAGCGATTAAAGGTGAAGCTTGGACCTGCTTCAGCCATGGATTATCGCACTGTCATTTTGCCACTTATAAAATCTTTTATTCGGGTTCGTTCATTTGACTTCATCTTTTATGCAAATGTCTCAACATATTTGGTTCTATAATGTGGTTGGTTAATTTGAACTTGTTTTTGTCTTTAACAGTTTCATTTGGAGGATTTGGTAGACAGAGATGCTAGAGAAAAGTCTGATGCTGCAAGAGAAGCCTTCCTAGCAGAGCTTGCACAGGATGCTAAGAAGAATGCAAACAAAGGAAATGATACCAAGCATGCACATGAGAAATCAAAGGAGAAGAAGAAGAATAAAGATAACAGGAAAAGTAAAGATCAAAAGGTGTTCATAACTCGTCTCCTCAAATTTCTTGTATTTCCTGTATGTCATGGCGAATATATGTTTTTTTTTTTGACAACATGCTTTTTCTTACTGTTTTTTTGATGTGTCAGAGTGTGGGTTATATTGATCAATCCTCAGATCATCAGGATACTGCTGAACAATTGTAAGCACATCCCTTGTCCACTCATAATTCATAATCATCATTACCTGTGTATTTTTTTCTCTTAATTTTTGTTGTGTCCTGACACCTGACACTTCCCATTATTTATGGCCTTGCACTAATAGTTATAGGTTATCTCCTTGCACTTGTAGCTAGAGATTATCTTTTGTATAGCTTGCATCAAATTTCCCTTGTATGATCATGTTACACAATTACTATAATATAAAGTCTTAGTGGAAGATTTAATGTTACAGTTTTGGATTCATTTTAAGTAATCTCATCTGCATGAGATTTCTTGATAGTTTAATCCTTTATTTTGATTGAGTTCTATCAGATGCCACTTTGTCAAATAATTAGCTGTTCTTTTAATTTGTTTGCTAAACATGGAAGTTGTGTCTCATCTTGCCACAGTGAGTCTGTTGTAAATGGTGTTACCTTGGAGCATGATGTTGTTGTATCAAGTGGTGATTACCTGACACAGAAAGAAGAGGAGTTTAAAATTAGAGTGGAACTTGAGGCTGAAGAAAGGAAACTTGAGGAGACATTGGAGTATCAAAGGAGGATTGAAGATGAGACAAAGCAGAAACACTTTGCAGAACAATCTAAAATCAATGCTGTGGCTTATCTGAACAATCAGACTGATGGAGCCTTTGCTGTTAATTCATTCGCTAATTTGAATTATGACTCTAGATTGCAAAATAAAACCGCACCCACTTTTGTAGAAGGTACAGAATTTGGTGAATTCCATTTTTTTGAAGCCAACATGCACTATGACAACCCTAACATGAGATTCAAACAAAGAAATAAGTCTGGCACAGCAGACCAGATTGATGTTGGACAGCAGCGCAGTATTAATGACAACAGTGAGAAATATAACGAAAGTTGCATTGACGGAATGCAAGCTTTTGATGACTATAAGGATTTCCCTTTAAAAGTGGGTTTGCAAGTTAATGGAGTGGAGAAATCTGTAACCAATATGACATTTTCCAATAGTAATAGCTTTCAAAAGATTAAGAAGACAAGTAGCCAATCTCATACAAAACACAAGCAAGGTAATTTCTTGTTATTGTTTGAGCAAGAGGACATATTTGTGTGAAAAATTACTTTTTTTAATATCTTGATGACTAGTTTTTGCTTTATGTCATCTTATACTGTTTTCACTTGCAGGAAGTGCAGGAACTTTGTATGATGGTTTTCTTCCTATGGAGCAATCGAAAGCTAAGCAGGTTTCCAAGCATAATATTGCAAGAGAGTTGCCTGAAGGGAATGAAAGAGCTTTTCCATTTTCTAAAGCAAATCGTTTGTTTGGTCAATGTCAAAATGAATTATACAATCAAGATAATGCTGCAGGTATCTTTTATTCACAATTATAATTTTTTTTTAATTCTAAGAGAATTACATGATCATATGATTTTCTTTGTTTTTAATTGTACTACGGCTACCAAGGTTCTTGTTTGTTTCCATGATAATTTGCTGATGCTATTAATGTTAAATTATTACAATGGTAGCACTATGCTTAGCTTGACCATGATGAAATTTGATATGCAAGTTTAGTTCCCGATCATTGCTTTAATTGGCTGTTATTTTTAGTAATGCTTTGCGACAAAGTGCATAGCGATTCCTTAGGAGTCTTATAAGCTACTTTGGATGTCTGCTCAACAAGTGTGCTTGTAATGTCAGATATTGTTTCTCAACAGTAGTTTACTTATTTTATATATGTTAACAAGCTTTACAAATATGCCAAATAGGCAAAATTAGTAGGGGAATCAAACATAGAATCACTTAATTGACAATTGGTTTAGTAGGAATGTTGAATTTTTAATAGAATGTCAGTTCAATATCTTTATCAAATATAATATGGAGGTCATTGTTATAGCATGCTCATATTTTTTCGTGTAAATATCTTGCAAATTCATTTTTATGTAAGATATATGGCAAATGCTTTTTTTTTTTTCCTCTTTATTTGCATGTTTATTTAAAAGCAACTTCAAAGTAATACTGCAATACTCACCAGGGAGACAATCCAGGTGCTTGGGGCACCATAGGCTGCTATTAATACATTTGGTGCTAAACCATTACTTTTACTTGTGGTCAGGACAAAATGAAGTGAGGGCAGCAGGACAATTTCAGGATGTGGATGAACAAAGGTTCCAAGAAGAACTTAAGCAAGCTGTGCGTGAAAGCTTGGGTATGTTTTGTTCATTTTATTCCTTTTCATTTCCTTATTATAAACATGAATTATTGAAAGTGATGCCTTGTTTTATCCTCACGTATCTTCAGAAGTCACAGTTAGGTTGTTTGCCAGTTCTACTTCGGTTTGGAGGTTCGATAGATGCATTTTTGACTATATTATATGCTTGGTACGAGTAATTTGTGATGTACTACTAATATATAAAACATAAAAGGAAATAAATAATCAATAATTTTAACATCATAGTATTATAATTTTCTAAGACTTTCTGAGATGTAATTTGTCTTGACATTCATGGCCCAATACCTAATGTAATGTTATAAGAAACAGTAATTTATTCCTATATCATAGTGCAACTAAGCAATAAAATAATTTTATACCTACTCTGGATCCATACCTCTATAACCCCTCTGAATTATTTTTGCTTTTATCTTCTTGTAGTGTGCTTAAAACTAGTATTTATACTTTGTTATTGAGAGAATTTAACATACATAAATTAGGAACAAAGGACTTCCAGAAGAAGGTTCTGACTCTGTATCAATTTTACATTGTAATAGAGCTATTGTCAATATGTCAAAATTTGACTAGACCATCTTAAAGGTTCAATGGTGCATGATAAACCTTAAGAGCATTGAGATTTTTAGATCAAGAAGTACCTGGATTAAGTCCACATAGCAGTACCTAAGTACGCTATGCCAACTCAGATAAGGATAGGCTGTTTCATGTGTGGCAAACAAATTTAATTTTGATCATCATATCAAACACTGGTGCTTTGACTCAAGAAACTATCATGTTTAAAAAATTTTGGAAACAACTTTATTTGATCCAGATTCATATCTGTGTTGAATACTTGTACACTATTCTGAGTAACAGATAATTGTTTCTAACCCCCAAAATACAAAATTTTCATATTTGCAAAGTATTAGCAATTGTAAGACCATGAGATAGAGCAAGATTCAAAATAGTACCATCCCTTTCACTACAATTTATTACGTTTTGGACAATCATTACTATGCTAATTTTCAGAAGGATTTTTGTAACCATGCAACTTGCGCTCCCTTCCTTTTTCATTTGCATATTTATAGAGTGTCCATATATTCTCTATATTCATTTTGAGTGACAATGGAAATCATCTATGTTGAATATCTAATGGAGATAATATTCAGTTGATATCTCATTCTTCAAGAATTTCTACCCTCTCGGGAGCTTGAGTTTGTAATTCTTTTGGCTTTTGAAAATCACAGAAGGCAATGACTATGTTGTGTCAGCTACTGAAACAGGGAGCATTTCAAGCCAGAAAGAAGTCCATGGCACTGGTCTCAGGAATGCAGTTGGTGAATACAATTGTTTCTTGAATGTGATTATCCAGGTAAAGTATTGAATAACTTATTGATTAATTACCACTTTCTTAAAATATGCTTAATGCCAATGATGTTTGTGATTTTTTACTGGTTTAGTCATTATGGCATTTAAGGCGTTTCAGAGATGAGTTCCTCAAAAAGTCATCAGTGCACGGGCATGTTGGAAATCCATGTGTTGTCTGTGCGCTTTACAATATATTTACAGATTTGAGAAATGCTTCTGAAGGTGGACTAAGTGATGCTGTTGCACCTACTTCTTTGAGAATTGCTTTGAGCAACTTATATCCTGATAGTAAATTCTTTCAAGAGGTGATTACAACATGAGTGAGCTGTTCTATGCACTATGCTCATTACTTTTATCTTGATGAGATCTTAGACCATATAAATTTTGGTATCCCTTTAACCTGAAAGGTTTTTTTATTCATTAACAGGGACAGATGAATGATGCATCTGAGGTTCTATCAGTAATTTTTGACTGTTTGCATAAGTCATTCAAAGTTCATTCTGGGGATAGTGATGGTGGTTTGCAAAAGACTAATTCAGAAGGATTGTGGGATTGCACAAACAGCTCGTGTATTGCGCACACACTCTTTGGAATGAATATAGATGAACAAATGAACTGTTATAACTGTCATTCCCAGACCAGACACCTAAAGTATACTTCATTTTTTCACAATATCAATGCGAGTTCATTAAGAACAGCAAAGGCAAGTCTTCAATTTGTTATTTATTCTTTTAAGCTACCTTCCATGATTATGCAATAGACCAATTGTGATATCAGCAAATTTGTTGAAGTCATAATTCAAATTCATTGAAATCACGATTCTTTTGTTACAGGTTATGTGTCCTGAAAGTTCTTTTGATGACCTTTTGAAGACTGTGGAGATGAATCACCGTTTATCTTGTGATGTTGAAGCTGCTGGTTGTGGAAAACCAAATTACATGAATCACATATTGTCTCATCCACCACATGTTTTTACAGCTGGTAATCATTGTTTCCTTTTTCCTTTTTTAAATTAGTAATTCACAGCTGCTTATCTTGCAAAGGGAGTTTGTATTAAATGTGATATCCAGTAGATTAAACATAGTTTATTTTATTTTTTGCACAGGAACAAGCCTTTTTTTTTTTTTTTTTGAGCTGGAATTGTGCAAATTTTCGGATTTATCTAGAATGAATATTCATCATAAGTGTGTATTTTTATATTTCAAATCCCATATCATGCTGGCAAAACAACGAAAATGTATCATTCTAATAAATTACTATAACTCGATATTACTTAATGTCTCATATGTCATTGTATCAATCATGTGTTGTCTTATGCCAACACTAGAAACTCTTGATATGCTACAATAAATGTTAAGATAAATTGAGATAATATTTTTATTATTTCTAATGTCAAAATCCATTTCATGTGAAAAAGAAAATTTAAATTTAAGTATATAATCTTTTTTCATCTCTTTTCTCCTTTTACTTCCAATTCACCAATTGGCATTATATATCGGAATGGTACCCTTTCAGTCAAAAATTGAAACTTTGGCACGGGTTGATGGTTTGAGATTTTGAACCTTGGGTATTTCTAGCTTTGATGTTAACAAAAAGAGACTATTCTGGGTGGCACTTGTTCCTCTTTTATAAGCTATTTTTTGCCATTGGCAAAACTGCTCCTTTCTATATTAATCAATTTTAAAGGACAATAGAGGCTGGTAAACTCTCTGATGTAACATTGCATAAACGTTTTGTTTCTTTTGATCCATATACATTTTCATGAAGTAACATTCTATATTTTCTTTTGATTTTATATGCTTCAACGGCTAGCCTCTAATTACTTATAAATTTTATTGGTTTTTTCCTTTCATATCCTCGATTTACTTTGGTTTATTTATTTATTTTTTTAAACTGCAAATCTCCCTTTTTTTTTTTCATTTTCACCACTGCACTGCCTCCAATTTTTTTTCCCTTAAAGGTTACCTTTATTTTCTTTTATTCACATTTGGCAGAGGTCTAGGTTGCTGATCTTTTCAATCTTACCTGACATCTTTCTTAATACCTTAACTGATTAATATCTATTTCAGTTTTAGGATGGCAAAGTACAACTGAAAGTGCAGATGATATATCTGCGACTTTGGCAGCAATTACGGCTGATGTTGATATTGGGGTTCTCTACTGTGGTATAGATAAAGGAAGCAAACATTCTCTGATTTCAATGGTATGTTAGCCAATGCCTTGAATTTTCATTTGTCGTGGTCTTTTGGAGAGCCAATATCTGACCAATTTTTGTTTTATGATCTTGTGAGTTGTTATTTGACAAACTTATGAATGCTAATGCTTTATTGAATCAATGTCTCTAATGGAGAGAACAAACATCAATTTTTAATATTAATTTCCCAGTTGAATTCTGATAATCTGTTTCCTTGAAATACTCTGTAACAAGTAGGTAATTCACTGCACTAGTTTCATAAGTTCTCCACATTCATGCTAAATTTGCTTAGATGCATTTAGTTCTGTGACAATGTGATCATGGAATGTTGTTCAGAGACATGAAACTATTAATCTCTTGTTTATAAATCTCAAAATGAGTTAGGCTCCAATTTTTTTTTGAATTATTTTGATTTTGACATAATTGAGAAATTTTAATCTGCTTAATTCATGGCTCATCCATACCTCTATGCTATATTCGGTCAAGAAATATTTTGTTTACCGCCAGTCATTTTAATCTCTTTTAAGCATTTCTCTTCCATGAACTGTCATGCAAGTATCTTAATATAGTTTGTGTTTGTTGAATTGGTTTAATGACTTGCATCTTGGTGACATATTACAAAAGTTTTTATTGATCTTGTTGTTTCTTATATATATGTATGTGTGCCCTGCTTAGATGGTTGACCTGATATAAGATAAGGGTTTGCATATTGCAAGATAGAATTGACAAATCTATAACAACTAGCTAAGAGCAATGTATCGAAAGAACTGAGAACAAGGTACCAAAAGAATCCAAGTCCAAAATTGGTCCATCTCCTAGGGCCAATTTTCAACCCTAAAATGCTCAATATGTTACTGATATCTGAAAGTGTCAGAGAGGTATAATTAGATTTCTTAAGCCGTAGTTAATTCTCCATTGTTTCAGTGGTAGAAAGAGATGTCTATTCAGAGAAAACCTTGAGCCAAAAGCCCAAAACTTTAATGTCTGATCTCTCTGCTAAATTTTGAATCCAACTCCATGACATTGGCATTCAGAATCTTAAGTAATAAATGTAGATCCAGTCAAGTAAGAGCTGTAACTGTTTCTTTTCACCTACCCAACATCAGGCCTTGTCCTGTGTGTAAAAATTCTCCATTGTTTCAGTGGTAGAAAGAGATGTTTATCAGAGAAAACCTTGACCCAAAACTTGAATGTCTGATCTCTCTGCTAAGTTTTGAATCCAGCCCCATGACATTGGCATTCAGAATCTTACGTAATAAATGTAGATCCAGTCAAGTAAGAGCTGCAATTGTTTCTTTTCACCTACCCAACATCAGGCCTTGTCAAGATGTTACTGATATCTGAAAGTGTCACAGAGGTATAATTAGATTTCTTATGCAGTAGTTAATTCTTCATTGTTTCAGTGGTAGAAAGAGATGTCTATTCAGAGAAAACATTGAGCAAAAACTTGAATGTCTGATCTCTCTGCAAGTTTTAAATCCAACGTCATGACATCGGCATTCAGAATCTTAAGTAATAAATGTAGATCCAGTCAAGAGCTGTAACTGTTTCTTTTCACCTACCCAACATCAGGCCTTGTCCGATGTGTGTAAAATTCTCCATTGTTTCAGTGGTAGAAAGAGATGTTTATCAGAGAAAACCTTGACCCAAAACTTGAATGTCTGATC
>JBAMIE010000118.1:1321962-1338572 GCA_037177295.1 Kaempferia parviflora
TGCATATTAGAGACAACACAAACCTAACTTAAACCTTTGCCCAAACATCAAAACTTAGAGTACCTAGATTGCTCCAACAAACTCTATTGAAGAGCTTCTTTTGAAAAAACAACGCTACAATAGCGCTGTTTTTTCAAATACAGCGCTGCGCAGTGCTGTTTTTTTTTTTTTTTCGCCTCCAAAACAGCGCTACAATCGCGCTTTTTTTTCAAATACAAAGTTTTGCAATGCTATTTTTTTCTGCACAGCGCTGTATTTCCAAATACAACTCTACAATAGAGCTGTTGTTTCAAAAACAGTGCTATAATAGCGCTGTTTTTTCAATACAGTGCTGCGCAGTGTTTTTTTTCAAAAACAGCTCTATTGTAGAGCTATTTTTGAAATGACAACACTACAATAGCACTGTTTTTTCAAATACAGTGCTGCATAGTGTTGGTTTTTTCTACGTAGCGCTGTATTTTCAAATACAGCCCTACAATGGAGTTGTTTTTTCAAAAACAGCGCTGCGCAGTGCTCTTTTTTTTCTACGTAGCGCTGTATTTGAAAATACAGCTCTACAATAGAGCTGTATTTTTATCGTAGTGTGTTTAGCTATTCTTTAATGAACAGCTAACCTGTTTAGCTGTTTTCATAAAAACAGCTCCGCGAGGGAGTTGTTTTCTGCCGCAGAGCTGTTCTTTAAAGAACAGCTCTGCGATGGTGTTATTTTGAAAAAAAAAATAGCGCCACACTGCATGTAGGAGAGAGAATTCAATTTGCATGCAGGAGAGAGATCAATGAATAAAAAATCTTAATTGATGTTGCGTTGGCTCTCTACATCAATTGTCGCTCACGTTCACGCACATAAGGGTGTGCAGACTAATATTTTTATGTGTGTGTCTATATATATATATATAGGCTATTGCCCTGGTGGCTATAATATAAAGCAAAATTACTATAATTTAATTACATTTATTACATATAAAATACTATTATATCAGAATATTTTTATCAGCTCATTCAAAATTATATAAATTTGACCAAGATTATATTAAAACTACTTTAATATTATTGTAGCAATTCCTACCGTAGTTGCTGCATGCGTAACAGATACGGTCATAACTACTACTACAATATTGAAATAATTTACACTAAATTAACAAATTTTATTTAAATTTATTTTAAAAAGTTAGTATAATAATTTTGACCATGTTAGAATAATTTTGCTCTATGTTTCAACAATAATTTTCTAAGGACTCACTTAGACTTTGAAAATTCTCAAATCAGAACCATACTTCACATTTTATGAAAGAGCTTTAAAACTCCAAAACCTTTTTAAGCATTGACCAATATAGCTCTAAGCAATTCTAAAGGTGAAACATCAAACAATTGATCCAAAAAGATTCCTTTCACACCCTTAAATCTTAATCCAAAAACTTTTGACTAATATCAAATCAAACCCTCTGTCCCAGAATATCCGTGTCCACGTGCCCCATTATCGATCGGATGGACGTGACATCTTCGAGAAGTGTGCAACATCCTCATGATGCGCACAGCATCTCTTGAGATATAATTTAATCCGTTCGACCGGTGATGGACACAGGGACAGAAGATTTGAACGGGACTAATCCGCCTATTAATTTAGAAAAAATAATTTAAAAAATTTAATCTCATTAACTTTTAACACACTATGATCTTATCCATGCTAAAGTTTTAAATTTTCATAAGCATTTAAATCATTAATGAGTTTGAGAACACGTTTAAGATCCTTAAAACTACAGTTGAAAGCCAGAGCTAAGATGCATAATACTCTATGTGAAAGCTCATGCTTACGAAGCTGGAAACTAGATGTTCACAAGGAAGATCAACAGCACCCATCGTCTTACATTTTTGTATGAGTTGCAAAACGAGCATCAAGATAGAACAGTCCTACTGCCCAAACAATTTCAACCAAATTTTCAACTTCCCCAGCTGATATCCAAAACAAAAACCAGTTAAAAACAGATAAAACAAACTCCATATAAATAAGTCGTACAACAGTTTGAAGATAATCTACTGCCTGGTGGTCAGAGGCCATCAGATCTATCCTTTCTTTTACCAGTCACATGCATCGTGCAATTATTGAAAATGTTGCTACACTCGGGCGGAATAATCGATGATTCACTAATTGTTTGAACCAAACTGTCAGTTGTATCTTCCAAAGGACCATGGGTGGATCCTTGTCTCCTAATACAGAGCCAAGTTCGCTGTTTCTCATCATCGCACATCTCATCTACTGGCACATGCCATGAACCTGTTTCAGATTCCTGAAAAGAATAAATGGATGATCAGCGTATAGTTCCAGAAATCTCTGATAAACTTGTATCAAAGTCTTCTAGGAATAAAATGAGATTCTATGGAGCCCAGAAAAGCTACCTGAATCACTACAGAATATGGAGGTGGCATCACGAGAGTCAATTTACCCTTCACAAAAGTATACCTGACCTGGATTAGGTTCCATTATAAAGTTATTACTCTCAAATATATATATGCAAAAACATATATAATAAATAGAGAGAACTGCATAAAGCAATAATAGGTAGATTGTAGCATTTACCGGTCAATATATTATAGATCAACAAGCTAACACAAATGCCACTCAAAGGAAGACATGCCAAGGAAGAATGTTATTTGAATAGACTTTGCTTATAAGACAACCTAATTTCCTATCCTCAACTATCCTACTGTCTTCATTCACATGTCACATATTAATCAATTTTAAGCCATAGGTGATCTTGAAGAAATAATAAAGAAAAAAATAAATACTTTACTTAGACATTATTTGGATTTGTCGTCCATTGACATGACGGATTTTACATTCAATTTGAATAGTCTCCTGACTTATGATGAAAACTTTTTGTTTTTTGTTTTATTCGTTCAGACTCTTCTCAGTTCATGGACTCGTTAAAAAAGCCCCAAAAAATCTTCACTCTATTATCTAGTAGGCCACGGTGTTCATCTCCACGGCTGAGTCAGTAATCCACTACTTGGGAGTCAGTAATCCTTTATCAGATGACAAGCCAACACATCTAATCAAAGACAGACAATCAAAATGTTGACTCTACTATAGTGAGACTAGTATTTTCAGCAGTTCTAATGCGGGACATGATAGAAATTATCCCGTGGGTTATATTAATTCCGTTGATTTGAACATGAATGTCGGAAACAATCTTCTAAAACCTATTGATTCAGAAGAATACTAGGAAATAGGAAATAAGAAAATAAATGGCACAGTAAAAAATATTATAACTCTAACATCAACTAAACAATTATTGAATAGATCCAAAACCCTAAGACTCAAAAGACGAAAATAACTCTAATATGAACAGTGTTGTAAATGGCGGTAGGCGGTGGCGGGGCGGTTAGTGACCGTCTACCGCCTCGGCCGCCTAGGCGGTTAAATTTATTTTACTATATTTTATTCATAATATTATAAATAATCATTATTTTTTATAATATTTACTTTTAATAAAATATATTAATTAAAATTTTAAAATTTAATTATATATATACACACTATTACTGAGATAATTTTATTAGGTTTTAATTAAATCTATTTAAACAATTATAGCTAGGAGTTGATTAAAATTATTAATCTAAAGTAATTGAATTGAACGCTAACTTACCACTTACTCGCGTACCCTGTTTCGGTCAGCGACGAGTTTGACGTATCGTCAGGACTGCGCGATGAGTTCAGATGCGTCGCCGCGTCTGGGATATGCATCCGAGCCTGTTGCTGGGTCGGGCAACACCTCCGAGGGTCGGACGGCGCCTCCGAGCCACATTGTGGGTGAGTTATCGCCTAAGCACTGCCTCAAAGGCGGTGCGGTTGATGCCCGCCTCCCGCCTAGGTGGTGCCTAGGCGACCGCCTCGACCGCCATTTAGAACACTGGTCAACGATCAAGTTATATATCATTAATTTAGATTTCATAATCTTGTGATGTGCATACTAAGAGATTACTAGGTTCTCCTTTTACTGTGTGTGTACAAAGTGATGATTTAAAAGTGGGTTATTGGTGTTAACAGTAGTTCTTCCTACTTACTATTGTTGTAGAAAGTACTCAGCTTTTATGAAAAGATTAAATGAGCTTTCTTTGAGAAATCATTTAAAATCTCTGATATTTTTGTCTAGTTATCATCTCAACATTAGAGTATACATTTCTTTAGTAAAATCATTGTAGCTTGAATTACGGTATGATCAAAATTCTACTGTCTAGCTGGCTATTTAGTCAAAACATTTTTGTTCGATAATTTCCATTGTAATCTTTTTGCACCTTATTTACTTCTATGAATGTGATATGAAATTATACTGTTTTAATCTAAAATTTTATCTTCTCCTCAGTTTAGTGCTTTCACTCTTCAGATGTGCTATAACTACTACACGTCTTTTGAAGAACCAGCAGTTTTCCATCACTTTCTTGTGTGATCGTTCGTAAAATTACTTAGATTTATCTAGATATATGTTATATCTAGATTTCAGCTTGATTCACTGTAATTTTAATGCATTTTGACATTCTCTCTTTTTTAAAAAAAAATTGGCAATATGGTTATTTTACCAACTATTTTCTATATTATACTGCAGAGCAACAACCCATACAGACTTGGTTGTTCGGGCCAAAAAAATGGGGCTGGAAGTCAGAGTCATACACAATGCTTCAGTTATGAATGCCATTGGAGTTTGTGGTTTGCAACTTTACCGCTATGGTGAGACAGTTTCAATACCTTTCTTTACTGATACATGGAGACCTGATAGTTTCTACCCAAAGATCCATAGAAATCGACAACTTGGCTTGCACACTCTCTGCTTGTTAGGTTAGTTCTTTATACTCTTCAGTTTATAAACTCTTTTGTATGTGTGCTCTGAGAGTTATAGATATTTGAAATTTTGAATAAATCCTAAATTGCAAGTGCACACTTCAAAAAGCTTAGTTGTTCATACTGCCCTGTCTTGGTAACAACTAGGTTATTTTACCTAGAGGAAATGGAGAAAAGAGAAGCACATCAAAGACAATCCAGTGGCTTAGTAAAAGTTGCATAGTTGATTCAAGGCTCTTGTACCGTTGTACGTCACGTGGCCAGGTCTAAGCCCAGAATCAAACTTACATAAGCATCCTCATTAAAATAAATACTGAGGGGCCTTTCTCTAGAGTTTAAAACCTAGAATAACATATTTTCTATGACACAATGAATCACTTCTAATTACTCCTCTAACTTTTTGATGTGATTTATATAGCCTAGATCAAGGATGTAAGACATGAATTTGTGGTTGTGCTTGATGGAATAAACACAAGGAAGGAAATTGATGGCATATTTCGTTTTGATGTTTTATTTGCTTTGTTAAAGCTCTATTTCTTTTATTTTTTTATTTAGAAAGTTGATGCTTTTGATCAGCCTTAGCATGTCCAACATGTAGACATGCTGATCCTTTGTATGCAGTTAATCATTCCTCTTCTATTCCCCTAGTGCTGTAAGCTAAGAGTCTTAAGATGTTTCTCCTCTGCTTGTTTCCCGACATGAAATGAGCCATTATGTGGTTGACACATGACACAAGAATCTATTTGTTACTATTTTTAAAAATAATCAATGAATCCATATAATTATGTATTGTGTTGTTTTGAACTTAATATTGTACTCTATCCACGTGATATTGTTGCATATGCAACACTAATTAGAACAGGAAATAATGTCTGTTTTATGTTCTATTTTTTTCTTCTTTCAATTTGATTTAGGCTAAACTATGTGGGCTCACATTCTACAAAGCTTTTTTGGTACTAAGATGTCACTAGATCTCATTTTTTTTCAAGGTTTTAATACAGTTTTTGAATCTGCAGATATACGAGTGAAGGAACCATCTTTGGAGTCATTGTGCAGGTACTGCAAAATAAACCAAGCTTTGTTCTGTAACCTCTGCGTGTCTAATGCCATATGTTGTTGAAGACCTTTGAAATGCTTTATTTTATTTTGGCATCAGGGTGACTTTCAAATTCAAACACGCAAGTTATATTAGTTCTTTCCTTACATTTAACTATCTTGTTTTTTCTTTCTTCCTCTTTTAGGTGGTCATAACTTGTTTCACTAATATTTCATGTCCCTTTTGACTGCTGAATTTCCAGAGGAAAGAAGTGTTACGAACCACCAAGATATATGCAAATCCACACCGCTATTAATCAATTATTGGAGATTGAAGAATCAAATGGAAAATCTGGTACATATCTGTCGCCTATATGCCCTTTCTTCATTTCAGCAATTATTCACACTTCATTCCCGAAATGAAAGATCCAAGTATGGACACCACCACTGCAAGATATTGGAGTGTGCCATTAATATGCTTTTTCATGCAAAACCAGGAGTTAAATGCATATTCAAGCTCGTCATTTAAAAAGATTATTGTGTGTTTGTTCTTATATTTTCTCATAATTGTTGATATTTTCAAGCATGATACTCAGTTTCTTTCCTCACTCAGGTCTTATGGGCCAAGCTCTCCCGCCTTTTACTGGCATATTTAATGTCAAGTCCATCTTAAGAGTATCAATCGCTTTATGCATCTATAATAACCAACGCATTAGAGAAATGTCCTGTCAACAGACTATCGTTTCCTTTATTTATCCTTCAATACAATCTTAAATTTGCATGCCAATCTGCATGAGGATATCTTCTATCGAAGAATAGTACGTGTATAAGCTGTAACAGTTTATGGCCATTTTCTGATGGCATTTCAAACTTTTTTGTTGTAATTTTCTTTTAGTCTTTCATTGCCTAATTCATCCCTGTGGGATAAGAGTGATTTATTTTGATCAGATGGTAACCATTTGACTGCTTTCCAGCTTATGATGCAGAAACAAAGTGTGTAGGAATTGCACGTCTTGGCCATGAGGATCAGAAGATAGTTGCTGGATCATTGAAAGATTTACTTGATGTAGATTTTGGTCTGCCTCTTCATTGCCTTGTAATAGTAGGCGAGACACACCCTGTGGAAGAAGAGATTTTAGACTTTTATTCAATTAAGTCAGTAAATGGTTAAAGATCAATTCTTGCAAGGCGACACATTTATTTACATGCAGGTATGCAATAACGACTCACGTTTGTTGAATGCTGTTTTGTTTAGCATCTCCTTCGTATTACCTCTGTCGAATTAGTAATCCTGTCCATTCACAAATGAGAATCACACCAAATAGATTTTAACATGGATTTACCATTTAAAGTTTGACAGCCCATTACGGTGCCACAAGTCAAATGGTTTTCCAACCAACTGTAAGTCATTTAACAAATGAAATAGGTCATGTAGAAATCATTAGTGGCAGTAAGTGTCTTTGGTGCTATTGTTAATACCTGTAATTTTTTCTCTTTAATTGGAAGTTCACTAATGTTTTTTCTGCCCATTGGTAGGGCTCTTGTTGTCACACTGCACCTCAAATAGTTCCATAAACTCCGGTGGATAACTGTATTGCCCATGTCATAAATTATTTGCTAGGAAACTTCCATCAGAATTTTGTTTTCTTAATATCATGGCTAAAGCTACAGTCGGTGGAGCTCATAAGCACCATTCATCCTCCATTTTTCATGCCTCACAATGACAATCCAACATATTGCTTAAGATGTTTATCCATTTTCTCACTCTTTGTTATTTCCAAACTTGCAGAACAGTTTCCTCACAATGCTTAGTTTTCACGCTGGGCGATTGAGGAAAACATAAATTTTATAAACATCTGCTCTACTATTCCAACAGTTTCTTAACGATATGTGGAATTTATATATATCATCTGATCGAGCATTGACATCGAGATGTTGTTTGTTAACTAATTGACATGTTTTCTTTAACGATGTTACATTAGCATTTTCAAGTTGCTGACCACTTGAATATCATTAATTTTTTTCTTTTTAAACAAAAATAGTTGATGTTACATAAATCCTCACCCAGACAAGTTAATTCAAAATAATATATAAAATGCATTATATTTTTATTCATCAAATATTTGAAAAAGGACTATCCTCTCCAATCTAGTTCAAAATTGAATCAAATAAATTAGATAGTAAAATTAATTTGATTTATGAGTCGTATATTATTTATTATCCAATTTAGATATATGATTTGATTATGAATGTAAAATTGAATCGAATAAATTGATATTTTTTAAAATAAAATTTTGAATTTGATATATCAATTCTAATGTCAAAAATGAAATCTACATTTCAACGACCCCTTCCGGACGTTTCATACTTTTGTACAAAAGGAATAAATACTTATTCAGTGTTACCTAATCAAATTAAATTTTTTGAATTGATCCATCAATTCTATCTAACCGATTTTTGTTCATTTATGCTTCGTTTCGACATCTCTTATCTGCATTTTGGCTCAATTGGGTCTTATAGTTAATGAATCCGGTAATATTAGATTTAGTATGTCTAGTTTTATTAAGGTAAATTGGAAAGCGCATACGGTAGACCGTTCAAGTCTAACATTCCTGTCTAAAATAAAAATCTTACAAATAGATCATAATTCGAAGACAATAATTTAAAGCCCTTCCGCTGTACCATAACATGGAACGCTCAATTAGGCCGAAAGCACAGCCGGTTACATGACATAATTGTTTAATTTCCTATTAATTCCCCCATTAATTTTGGCAATTCCAAATCTTAATCCACCATTAAAATGCCAACAGGTGTCGTTCAATGTCACATTCCAATTCGACGATGGTTCTAAGGTAATAACTGTCAAAGTCCTGTCCCATTCCCAAACTCTCGCTTCGGCTCAACGAAAAGAACACATGTCACGGGATTCATTCAAACGCCGCTGGTTATTTGCAGTGAGTACCCGAAATTACAAGTAATTTCACTCTCGTTCCCACCAAATTATTTTTTACAAGATAGTTACACAATAAAAATTGAATTAGATTTATAGGATTATATAGTTAAAATCCTTTGAGTATTTCTTTTTGAATTAATTTCATTCCCTTTATTTATTTATTTTTATTGGTATTTACATGAAAGTTGGTCTTTAAAAACGAAATAAACATTAAGGGGGTAAATACAAAATGGCATCTTCCAATAAGGCATGATTACGCAATATAAAAAAAAGAAGTTTAAAGCTATAAGCATAGTACTGCGCACCACTGACCTCTTAACTCTTCCCTGTCCTCTCTCTCTCTCTCTCTCTCTCTCTTCCCCATCTCTGCCTCCACTCTCCTAACCCTAATCCGCCTACCCGTGAGCTTGACCTCGTCTCTACTTCTCATATTCCGTCGCATCAATGGGCGCATTGAAGGAACCGCTCGGCGGTGGTGATGCGGACTGAGCAGATCTGGTGCGGGACGCGATGGGGAAATCCGAAGAAGAGCAACCGCCGGAGCCGCCGGAGCCTGCGACGGAGCCTCGGGAGGGTAATGCCTGCGATGGGTGCCCGCGCTGCCGCTCCATCGGGCGGATCGTGCGATGGCGCTGCGTGGTCACGCTGATCGTCGCCGTTGCGATGCTGATGTCGGTGGTGTTCTGGCTGCCACCCTTGTTGCGGACGGGCGATGACGCTGGTCGCCCTGATCGGGACCCGCGGTTTCCAGGTGAGGTGTTTCGGAGTTTGGATCTTCGTATGCTTCTTTCGGAGGCATTGCGCCTTGGCTGCGTCGGTGGATCTTGGCTTGATTTTATTGCCGTTGCGTGCTTGCAATAGGCGTTTAGATTTCCTATAATGTGGCGTCGCATATTTGCATTAGTTGGATTTGTTATCCAACCGGTCATGGTAAGCTCGTCATCTAATTAGTGATCATCAGTATTGCGAGATGGATCGCTATTAACAATTGTCGGAGCACGAACCCTTTCTGGTTAGTCAACGCACTCGTTCGAGTTAGTCGTCGTCCAGAGTAACCCTTTTGGGATATCGACAAATCTTTTTGGTAAATAGTAATGTTGAGATAAAAGTTGAAACTTTTCTAGTTAGTGATGAAACTTAATTAAAATTTCCTAGTTAGTCAAACAAATTTGATCATCTACTCGACTTGGTAGTTTTGCTACAAATCTATCCTGCTTGGATACTTATAAGGAGCAAAAAATTTCAAGCTTTAAGAAAATTGAGGAAGATGCTGAGAGCTGGCTGTGAAATATAGGGGCACATAATCTGTATAACCCATACCTTGCGTTTGTCAAGGGAAAAGAGAGGAGAGGAGAGGAAATATTAGTATAATATCCTTATGTTCATCCCATTCGATGGCTTGCTGTGCAACACTCACCACACGCCCTTGAGGATGATGTTCGCTGCACTCACAATGGAAAGGGGCAAGTTGGCAGTTGAGATCCTCTAGTCCACAATCCCTGGTCCTGTCCTGATCCAATCCATGACAGTCGTTGGATCAGATTAGGAAGGACCAGTATTTGGATCTCACCTCTGATCCAACGGCTGTACTGGATTGGACCAGGACAGTATCAGGGATTGTGATTGTGAACTAGAGAATCCCAACTGGGCAAGTTGGAGATTTAACCCTTTAATCTGGTTGGTACAATGCCGTCCCCACCCAGTTTTGGCTGGACACAATTTAGGGCTAAAATCGAGCAACTCTAGGTACTATCATTTCCATCTCAATAATATTTTGGGTTTAATGATCAAGTACAGATAAATTTGTTCATGAATTGAAATCTATGATAACTTGGAATCACTCTGTAAATCCTCTATAGGATTTTCAGATCAACTGTTGATCTCATGTACACGCTTTATTTTGTCCAAAATGAATTTGTAAAACATGGCAATCACACACAACTCACAATGTTTGGGGGAAATTCTTGCATTTATTTTGCATAACACATGACATCTGTTTGGGGGAAATTCTTGTCTATCCATCAGAACTCCAGTTTGATATCATAATGCTACTAATATTGCATTTTTTAGACCCAAATTCTACCGCTATTTACTTAACCCATAAAATTAAATGAACATCTATTGATTTTGCAAAGCAGTCAAGTCAAACTTAATGAGGTTGTTAATTTTTTCATGATTCGTTTAGTCTAAAACAATAAAGCCAAAACTCAGGACAACTTTTTTCTATCTAATTGCTTCTAACCGTGATTTGTTTGAAACATATGAATTTAGATATTCTCAAATCTCTACTAATAAAGTGGATAAAAAACTACAATTTCATTTTTATTAATATTTTATTTGCCATTATCACCTTGGTCTGTAATTGCCTTAACTAACCATAGTTTTCCAGCTGATATTGTTGCAACTTTCAATCTGCAAAAACCTGTTGATTTTTTGAAGTCCAATATTAGAGAGCTTCAGCTTGATATCTTTGAAGAAATTGGTATTCCTGGTTCTACGGTAAATTTTCTTTTTATCTTGCATCCTTCTCTTGCTTATCAAATGTAAAATTGCTTTTATCAATTGTTTTTTGTGAACCAGGTTGCTGTTATTGATCTGAAACCTACAAGCAGAACAAATTGGACAAATGTGGTTTTCTCAGTGTTGCCTTATCCAAAGAATTCATATTTATCATCAACTGGTCTAAGCATTCTCAGGGCCTCCTTTATGTCCTTAGTTATTGGACAGTCAACTCTTCACTTGACTACATCATTATTTGGGAATTCATCCTCCTTTGAGGTTCTCAAATTTTCTGGAGGGATCGTCATAATACCTTTTCAAAGAGCTTTTCTTTTACAGAATGTGCTAATGCTTTTCAATTTCACATTAAACTTTCCTATCTATCAAATCCAAGATAAATTCAGTGAACTGAAAGACCAAATGAAGGCTGGATTACTTCTCAACACAAATGAGGTTTGCCCAAGACATATTGTTCTATGAGCTAAATGTTTCCTTTTTTGCAGTTCAAGTTATGTATACTGCATCTCATCTGTTCCCTTAAATGCACTTTCTGGACCAGGCTAATTTCCTACAACTTAATTCAAATGCAAGTGTTTTGAAACTGCATTTCATTTTTTTAACTCACTTATCAAGGGTAACCATGCCTGAGAAATAGTGAGACACTTTTATTTTTTCCTCCAGTTAATTTACAATTTCTAATTATCATTCTTTATATCATGGTTATCATACCACATGCTAAAAAATAGGCATCACGTTTACACTTGGATGTTTCCATACTATGAGTGCATTGCTCATCCAACTGAAATTTTGGAGAATTTACACGCTTACTTTTTTTTTACCATTCTGCTAGTTTGCTGAAGCTTTGAACTAGCAAATTTGGCTGTCTTTCACAAATTGCAGTTTCCAAGATTGTAGTTTCTGATATGCTGACCTCCTCTTTTCTTATTGCAGAATCTGTATGTGAGTTTGATTAATTCAGAAGGAAGTACAGTCTCTCGTCCAACAATTGTCAAAACTTTAATTGTACTTGCTGTCGGGAACCATCAACCTTCCTTCCCAAGGTGGAAGGAGTTGGCTAAAAAGATTCAGGGTTCTTCCTCAGGAAATCTTGGCTTGAATCACACTGTATTTGGTAGAGTAAAGCAAGTACGCCTTTCTTCTTTTCTTCAGAATTCCTCAAGCAGCAATACTTCACCAAGTCCAGCACCTCAACCGCAAACAGACCATCAACGTCATCATCCACACCATCATCATAGACACCATAAGCATCACTTTCACACACAACATGCTCTTGCTCCTGCTCCTTCTAGTACTGCTCCTGAACATGGTTATCAAACTTCTGCCCCGTCTGGCTGCCGGCATGGATTTTTAAATTCAAACACAGCTCCAACTCCTGCACCTTCTGATGCTCTGAAGCATTTGGCTGTGCCTGTGGGTGCTCCAAAGCATTCTGCAGGACCAGTAGTTGTTGGAGGGCATTCTGATCATGGTCCTGTGAGCGCTCCACATTTTGTTGGTGCTCCTCCAAGTGTTCCATGGCATTTACTTTCTCCTCGTGCACATGAAAATATCCCTGTTCCAGCTCCTAGCGTGAAACCATCATCTCAGAAGTCAGATGTTTCTATTACACCTGTGCGACCACCTAGTGAGAGTGTAAAAGATAACAAAGCTCCTGGCTTGACTCCGTCAATATCACCTATTCCTTATTCATGTGAGTTTTTCTTCTGCGACTACTTCTTCACTTTTGTTTCAGAACAGTTACAATATTAAAGCACTTAAGGAAAACTGATGGCACATAAATACAAAACATGGAATACTGAAAATTCTTTGCAACATACTGAAAACCTTGCTTGATTTGACCCTCTATTATAACGAGAACCTGATGTATTAGGTGAAATATCAATATTTTTGGTTTTGATTTTTTCTCCATTTGCTCATCTTCATTTCTTGCCACAATTTTTGTGAATGATCCATTGTCAGTCTGCAAATCTCAATGTCTGCACAAACAGCTTTCTTACCTCTCACAAACATGGGACTAGTCTTCTGTGTTTAGTAACTCCAATTTGTCAATTCAAATTTCATTCTGCTAACGACTGTTTCAGCGTAGCATATGAAATTTGGTTAGGAAGTTGTTGGAAATAAGTACAATCCATTGTACTTCTTTGGTTTCTATATATTAGGTTCAGTTTCCCTGAAAATGCAGTTATAAATGTTCACCAAGTTCCTTTCACCATTCACCAAGTTTCTTATGTATATTCCTTTATGTGATTTTGGGAGTGGTGGTTAACCATTGTCATTTTAGTACTCCAAGTCCAACTCTGTTTCCTTTAAGTCTAACCATCATGTGACCCATATTGTCAAATTCAACTCTCTGGCACTTTAATAACGTCAGAAATATCTCTTACAATTACTTACTCAATGGCATCTCTTAAGGTTTCATAAAATGTATATTGATGGAGTTGACCCACTGCATGGCACACATGCAGCATGTGGAGGAATGCAATCATTATTAAATTAATAAAAATATTTATATAAATAAAATTAACTAGTACAAGATAATGAAAGAACAAAGTATATTAATCAACACCTCATACATTCACATAGCAGAAAAGCATATGCTAATCCTATAATGCAAATCACATGAAACAACAGTTAATATCAGTATTCATGACAGATGCAAAAATATATTCTTACATAAGTGAAAGACGATTATGACTTGCAGATTAAGTGATTATTTTAAAATTGAGAAGTTTACAAGCTACCAAATAAGGTAGCTTACACTATGTTGGTTGCCATCAATGAAGATTTGGTTGATTAATGTTTCTTCTTCCAATTCTTTTACAATTTTCTTTTTCTTTCTTATTATTATCACTGGATTTGCCATGCCACCATACCCATTTACTAAAGATAATGAATTGTTTACTTAATTGTATATGCTTTCCAACTATCTTAGTTGTACATGTGCAGCTTATGCTTCGGATGACGACCCATTTCCCAGATTGGCCTTTGCACCAGCAGCATTGTATGTATTACTGTGCTTGTAATTGAGATGGAACATGCCATTCTAGCTTCAGATCACACAATGGTACTTGCAAAGTAGCAAACCGGGGTGTGATGAGAGACAAGAAGTTGCTAGGAAACCTGATGAATGTAAATATATGGATAAGCACATCCGGCAAATAAGTTTTCTGGTCAAAGCCATCGAAGTGGCAGGCCGTCGTTGTTAGACGTGATGATGTCTTGGTGCTATTATTACTATTTTCACGAGATCAAGGTCAAGAGTCATGTATGTTTTTTTTTTTTTTTCCAGAGGTAACAAATGTATGCCACAAGTGAAATATCTGATGCATCATAGTTCTCAAATTCATTTTTGGTCTCTTTTTTTCTCTCGATGTTTAAGTGCTGTGCTCTTAACGATTTTCCCGAGTGGATTTTTGTGCTCTAGTTCGTGGTCCATGTTTCATTTTGTGCTCTAGTATGAGGATTGTTTTTGTGATGACTTGGCGATGGATTTGATTTGTAATTAACATTAATCAAAATTATTTTAAGACTGAAGTTTCCCACAGTTCAACATCACAAGTGGATGACCATGTCCATAAAAATGCAAATGCCATCATCTAATGCAAAGAAGCACTAGACAGTAGACAAATGCTTTCGTGTTCTTATTCTTGTTCTACAATCTGACATGCACATTCAAATAGTCTTCACGCACACGCAGCAGATTACGCGTTAAGAGTGCGACTTCACAGCGCAACAGATCTCGACTTCACAGCGCAACAGATCTCGACATTCTTCCACGTCCTGGGAGCTCTCAGAATTGCAACATGTAGACGTACAGATACATGCCAACTGCAGTGTTGGTTTGTGGTGAATAGACTTGAAAATTAAAGCATAACTGGAAGGAAGATGTGCAGATACGCACCAGAAAAAAAAAAGGCAACTAGAGATTTGAGGCAGATTGAGCTTTTATACATTCTTGTACCGCATTCAACAGTGCTGGCATCAGCTTCTTGTTTGTGACAATGATTCCTGTGTCTAGATCGAGGTACCTTCCCTTCGAGAAATCCAAATGATTTCCAGCAGCATCTGTCGCGATACCACCGGCTTCTGCAAAAGACAACAGCGACAATATCAATAGATACCAACTTCAGTTTAGGGGTTGGACAATACCAAACGAACTATATGGTTGAAGAGATTTTACTTAAAAGGGGTCAACTAATACTAGTTAAAGTGGTCGAGAGAACTCATTTACTGGACTGTAATATCTCTAAATACACCAATCGATAAAAGAAAACATGAAACCCAATCTCATTCATACCTGTCACAACAATAGAACCAGCAGCATGGTCCCATATCTTCTCCCTATAGCCTTTATGCGGGAATCGCAGGTATATGGCACCATCACCTCTTGCCAAAGCACCATATTTTGCTTGACTGTCTATTCTAACTGGCGGTGCTTGGACGCCAAGTTTCTGCCAAACATGGATCATCCAAACGAATCATTTTGCTAAATGTCTAAATTTATAAAGTTGCATGATGTACTGTAGTTTCTTTTTCGTACCTCTGTTATTGCCTTCGACAAATCATGCAGGGAATGAGCAGCTTCATAAGATTCAAAGAATGATGCATCGGCAGGATTGTCAACAGTAGTGACATTTATCTGAAGTGGAAGATCCAAAAAGTTAGGGATAGAAAAATTGGGGAACAAAAACTGAATAAACTTAATTCATAATATATAGAGGGAAAAAAACCTTTGCAGCAGAAGAATCGTTTAGTGACTGCAAATATGCTCCCTCACCAGTTGTAGCATATAAAAGACAACCAATTTGGTTTTCAGAATAATGCGCATCAACATTAGCAATGGATGTAAGAGGGAGATTTGGGCATGCCAAAACACCTAACACTACTTTTCCTTCATCAAGCAATGCTAGAGCAATTGCATACTGGTCTCCGCGGAGGAATCTAAATTAAAAATGCAAAAACATAAGATCTGGGGAACATATATTGATGGCACTAAAGTGAATAGGAAAGAAAAAAGAAAAGGGTAATCATATTCATTAAATTGTTCTACTTGAGATGAAGATAAAAGAGCACCGAAGTTAATTAATAAGGAAAAAAGGAGAGAACACCTAATCAGAATACAGAGTCATGCACATACATTAATCCCGTCTTAGAAAGGAAAAAGAAGAAATGATTATGGTTTGCATAGTGCTAACTCTTCACATATCTTGCAACAGTTTTCTATTTCTTTGTTGTTTCCAAACAGTCCTAATATCTAAAGCCCACACC
>JBAMIE010000118.1:1358256-1369831 GCA_037177295.1 Kaempferia parviflora
GCTCTTTTATCTCCTTTGTTATAACTTGTAGCTAAACAATTGTCACACATTCTTAACGATCAATCTAGCTATTCTACATGAGTTTCCTTTCTAGTACTTAGAATCTCAACTCCCTGTGGATTATAGACAGAAAACTTCCTCCAACAATCAAGTCAAGTGAAGAAATCATTGATTTCTACCAGTATCTGAGACTAATTCTGATAAGATAAATAAATACATCGTTAGGCAGTGCAAGTGTGGTTGGAAGAAAAGGAGCATTTTTCGGGAGCTGCCATATTAGAAGTATCTAGTCCTTCGCCATAATTTAGATGTGACGCATGTTGAGAAAATTTTCTGTGATAATATTTTTAACACTATGATGAATGTGTCTGGAAGAACTAAAGACACTGCTATAAGGACCGATTGAGCTAGAGGGGAGTGAATAGCTCCTTAAATTTCTAGACTTCTTAATTTCACTGCGGAAAGAACAAGCTAACACCTCGATTTACTTGGTATCCACCTTAAACATGCTTGAGGTGACTAATCCAAGGATCCACACTAGTCCACAGCTTCCACTATAAAACACTCTCCTTCTTGGAACAACACCAAAGGTGGAGAAACATTACAAGAACAGCTCTCTCTACAAAATGGCTCACAGCAAGCGAGAATGAGAAGGAAGAAAGATTACAATAATGAAATAACTTCTTCTTGATTGCGTAGCTTGAGGATGCATGAAAGAGAGCTTGAGCTTTTGAGCGCTTTGCAATCGAACAGTGTTTGAGAGCGATGATGAACTCTGTGATAAATGTCGCTTTTAAACTTCGTTAAAATATAACCATTTCTCATAGAAAAGTCGCCTTTGATCGATTATCCAATCGATCAAAATGTTCCCGTTGATGTTGTCAACTCGAAATAAACGATTAAGGTAATTCAATTTCAATTGATTGGTATCACAACTAGATCGATTGATTATCTTCAATCGATCCAGAAGCATTCTGTTTCATTTCCTTTTTTGGCGAATCTGGTAGCTCAATCGATCAACCTTCAATTGATCAAATGATCGATCTGGAACTGATCTGGGCTCTCGTGCAATTCTTCTTCAATCGATCGACTGATCTATTGGATCCTTCTAACCGATCAGTTGATCGATCCACAAGGGTTCTGTTTCACGATTTCAACCTCAATGCCCTGATCGATTGGCTAATCGATTGGAAGATTTCAATTGATCAGTTGATCGATTCAGCTCTGTATTGCTCGTATTCTTTTGCGTAATTGTAATTGCTCATCTCCGAGTTTTCATGTCAAGAATCTGATCCTCGACCTCCTTTGACATCTCTTGCCTTACATCTAGTCTTCCAACCTATAAGGGTTTCTCCTGCCAAGAATATGGTCCTCGACCTTCTTGGACTTCTCTTGTCTTACATCCGATCTTCCAACCTGCAAGGACTTCTCCTGCCAAGACTCTGGTCCTCGACCTCCTTGGACTTCTCTTGTTCTACAAACTTACAACTCGATTAAATCCAATATATTAGACTAAACTAAAATAATTGTCAACACATTGAAACTACCAAGGTACGATTGCTCTAACAATCTTCCCCTTTTTGATGTTTAAGAATATATTTAAGTTTAGGCTAATTTCGTATAATAGTAATATCAAGAAGGCAAATCATCATGTATAATGATATCAAGAAAGCAAATCATCATGTTATTAAGCATAAACATAAACATATATCTTCCCCTTTGCCAAATATCAAAAACAAATGACAATATCTCCCCTTAATTCATGCACTAATCAAATAGGATATGCACTCCCCCTCAATAGACGCATTAACTAGTATGATAGAATAAAAACAAATCATGAACATGCTAGCCATACAAAAGCAAAAACCATGAGAGTAAGCTAGATATATAGAGCAACCATCCATACAAAGAAACATCCATACAAGGGAACAGTCATAGAAGGAAGCATCCATACAATCCAAACCAAAAAAAGTATCCATACAACACCAAAATGTCCATACAACCATGTCTGAAACCCCAAAGAGAGATAAAACATCAAATCAAGGCTCAAAATAAAAGGTAAGCAATCCCGTAGTAGGATCAACTGAGGGAGTGACATCGACTGGGGATCGGTGGAGGAAGGACCTATAGCAGTGAGGTCTACGTCAATAGGAGCATACAAAGATGGTAGTGCAGGTGAAGGACCCCAAGCACGTAGCATGTCACGAAGTGAATCTATGGAGGTCTGCAATTGTACCTGCCTGGCACGTAGCTCAACCTGGTGATGCTCAATCGCCCCAAGTCGAGTATCCACCAAGTCTTGAAAACCCTCCTTCTCCAAACGAGCCTCCTCGAACTGTGTGTCAATGGACTCCTCTAGAGATAGCATTCGAAATTGGAGATTAGCATCATCATCGTCGGCATCGTGTGCGTCCATAGCTCCCTTTAGATCAATCGCATCCTGAGTTGGTGCCTGTGCTGGCCCGGGAGGTCAAAAACTCTGTCCCTCGCCCAATGCACGGCAGTCAATCTAATATACTCCATTGGGGTTGGCCTCCAATCCGGACTTGGAGAAAGACTGCAATGATATGCAAGAATATGCAACAGTCATCGGCTCCAGTTTACCCCGTGATTCATCTACACCCAAGGACTCTAGCCATACAGTAATGATATGAACAAATGACATATGAACTGTCCCATGCTTAGGAAGAATGAAATGTATGATGCAGTGAAACATATTTAGGACAATATTCACATCAAGGGAGTGCTTCATAGAGCAAGAAAATGCAGATTTAAAGACCCGACTCTCAAGCCTAGAGAGAGATTTTCAAGCGGAGCGGCAATCCTGAATGAATCTTGAGGAAATTGGGCAGCAAGTGCAAGACTTCTTAGCTCTAACGAGTGCAATGCCACATCATTTTACCTCTCGGGAGACTTAAGACCCTTATGACCCTGATAGCCAGCCTGATTAGCAGATTTCTATAGGTGTCTTGACCTTTTACTTTTATTTAATTTTTTTCACTTGTAATATATCAATTAATTTTCATATTAGATACATCTCTAATTGTATTTTATCTTTTCAGGAACATCGATATCTATTCTATATAATACCATCATCAGATATCCAAACTAGCATTCAGGTATGTAAAATAATTTCATATTATTCAGTTCAATATGTTATTCATGTTTGTGTATTAGTTTGTTCTTTGATTTATTAATAATCTATCAATTATAATTTCTACAAGATTGATTACTACTTGCTAGTTGTGGATTGGATTTTCTTCGCTAGGAGGTGTTGTATTGTGTTTTTAAAATTCAGAAGTTGTAGTCCTATACTTTCAAATGTTGTTGGAGATGCGTGGATATTTACTTTTGTTTTTGCTTGGATATTTAATTTAGTTTTGTGCTTGGATTATTATTGTTGGAGATGTTGTAGTACTATACTTGTGTTTGGATATTTAATTTAGATGTTATTTTATTGTGTTTGTTTAATTATGAATGTATTGTGTCGTTTGAAAATCATCATATGTGATGGTTTAGTTTGACATGAAATGTAAGCAGGGATCGATGTTTGTTTAATTTTTTGTCACTGTTTAGAGACAAAAAATAAATAAATTCTGTAGCTAAGCTAGCCATCGAGAATAACTGGAATTATGATATATTACAACCAACTTATAAATTTTATCGCTAATTAGAGACGAAATTTAATATTTCATCACTAATTAGAGACGAAACTTTAATATTTTGTCTCTAATTAGATAAGGAATATTAAAGTTTCGTCGCTAACTATTGCACAAGAAAATTGGTTCATTATGATAAATAGCAACGGTATTTAATTATCTATCTATATTTAGCGATGGAATTAATTATTTCGTCGCTAATGTCAAATAACATTGTTTACGTATATAGTGACGGTTTAAATATTCTGGACTATTTAGTCATCCGTCCCTAAGATTAAAGATGGAATTTATGTTATGTCTCTAATGACAGGCAACGACAAAACTCGTATCAATGTGCTTTTTCCGTCTATATTCGGTTGCTAACATCCTTTAGTGACGGAAAAGTCTGTCTCTGGAGCTGTATTTTTTTTTTTTTTTTTGTAGTGTTCAACATGATCATAAAATTGTTTTATGAGTCATAGTTGACCATAGATTAATTTCTAATTTTTTTTATTTTATAAAGAATTTTAATTTTAGAATGTTTTCTAATTTTTTAGGAAATTTTAATTTAGGAAATATTCTAAAATAATTTAAAATTTTTCATTTTAAAAATATTCTAGGCATAATTTAGAAATTTTCAATTTGAAAGATTCTGAATTTTTAAGAATTTCTATTTTGAAAAGTTTCCTTATTTGTTAAGATATTCCAATTTTAGAAAATTCTGAAATAATTAAGGAAATTACATTTTGGAAATATTCTATAAATCAAATTTTAGAATTTTTCCTATTTTATTGTGAATTTTCATTTTTAGAAAATTTCATAATTTGATAGGGAATTCCAAATTTGAAAAATTCTAAAATAATTTAGAAAATTTCAATTTAAGAAATATTTTGTAAATAATTTGGACATTTTTATTTTGAAAAGTTTCTGAATTTATTAAAAACATTCTAATTTTGAAAAAATTTTAAATTTGTTAGGTAATTTTTGTAGGATTGTAGAGTTCGATAGGGGGTAAATATCGATCATTCGAAAATCTAAGAAAATGCAGCGAAAAAGAAAACAGTACACAAGTAGTTACTTCGTTCAGAGCCTTCGGCGATTCTTATTCGAAGGCCAACGGTCCTCCAGACTGTATCGTTGGGCAATTCACTAAAAATATCTTCCGGTACCACCGGAAGAGTGAGTCGAGTACAATGATAATAAAAGGAGGTGTAACAGCCTACACCTTTCTTGATGCAATAATTTAAATACACAAAATAAGCTTCGTTACCCAACACTCGAGGATTCCCGGATCAAGCTCAGTGTTGGTTGACTTCTCAGTAGTAGTTGGGCATAACAGTGTTGTAGCGGAACAACAGTACGAGTACAGAGCAGTCGGAATGTCAAACGAATGCGTAGAAGCTTGTAGAGGAGTTGTAGAAAAGATATGTTGAGTTTGTGACCGAACACTCCTTTTAAAGGAGGCTAAAGGCGCCTTCAACCCCGCCGAAGGCGCCTTCAACCCGAAGTTTTATCCCGAGGCGAGCAATTCTTACCGTCGATAAAGTCCGCTGATTTATCCTGCCGAAGGCGCCTTCAGCACCCTCGAGGCGCCTTCAGCACCCTCGAGGCGCCTTCAGCACCCTCGAGGCGCCTTCAGCACCCTAGAGGCGCCTTCATGCCTTGCTCAGAGGGTTCTACTGGAGGCACCTAGCAGCTTGGGAGGCACCTTAAGCATTGTTCATCCGAGGTTAAACTCTACTTTTAATCTTGCAAAACACTGTTAGTGCCACAGAAACATATATATACCCTGCAAAACAAAGTTAGTACAATAAGTCACTCTCCAATACCAGGATCTAGTCAAGGTCTCAGCTTATGTTTCCAAAATGGACCTAAGCTGGACCGACGCATAATGTTCCTTTCAATGGGAACGCGTCCTCACTATGTCACTCTCCTCCAGTGACTTACCTCACTTACTTGCCGGAATCGCACATCTGACATTCGGGAATCGAACATCCCGTCTTCGACTAATCGGGAATCGAACATCCTAATTTTCTCCCAAAATTGCACATCTTCTCTTCAACCAATCGGGAATTGAACATCATGATTTCCTCCCGAAATCACACATCCAGTCTTCACTCCATCGGGAATCAAACATCCCGATTTCATACTGGAATCGTACATCCGGACTTCACTCCATTAGGAATCGAACATCTCGATCTCTTGCTGGAATCACACATCCGAACTTCACTCCATCGGGAATCGAACATCCCGATCTCTTACCAGAATCGCACATCCAAACTTTGAACTACACTCTTGGCAAAGACGTTAGATCACACATAGCCTAACTTGATTCCAATTGTCATTCATTAAAATCTGAGTTTGATTATTAGTGCAAATTACACCAACAATCTCCCCCTTTTTGATGAAATGACAATCAGATTAAAGTTAGAAAAAAAATGACTTATAGAAAAAAATAATGTAATAAAGTTAATGTAATAAATTTTGAAAAGTTTTAGGGTAAGGTTCATGTTAAGTAATCCTATTTTCTTACTTAACCTCAAACTCTCTCCCTTTGGCATTCATCAAAAAAATATCCAAGTGTATTCAAGCATACGAAATATCAAACAAACATACATTGATTTATTGTATAAATGGTTAGGGAGAGCTTTATAAGATGAAAAACTAAGTAAAATTTTGACAAGCATCTTAAGTATAAGATTTTTCAAAAAAAATAATTGAAAAACACTTTTCAAAAGATTTTTCTAAGTTCATTTTGAAATTTGACATTCCAAAAATAATCTAAAACTTGAATTTTTAAAGAGGATTTTAGGGGGAAAATAGAGCTAAGTGAAAATATTCAAGTGAAATTTGAACCAAACATTTTTAAAAAATATTTTTCAAGTATTTAAAATATGCATTTTAAAAAAAAAATAATTTTAAGGTACATTTCAAGTCGCTTTTGAAACAAGGATTTTTAAATTGAATTTTCAAAAATTAAGGAATTTTGGTAAACATTCTAAAGAAATAATGATTGTATAAAAAATAAATTTTTTTTAATGTAGCAAGAATTTTCAAAAGAGAATTTGAAAAACATCCTAAGTCCAAGCATTTTTCAACTTTTGAAATGTTTTCTAAGTACATTTTTTTAAATAATTTGAAAATTATTTTAATTAGTTTTAAAAGTAAATTTGAAAAAGATGTTTTTTGAATCTCCCCCTGAACCTGATATAGGTTTAAACAAACTCTCTAACCATTAGCTATTGACTAATTATCGATAGGATAGTAGTTTTTCACTTAATTAGTCAAGTTAAGTAAAATGTCAAGCAAACTTGGATTTCTTAACTTTATTATTGTAATTGGGTATTTATAGCCCAGACTTATATTGATGCACTGAAATAATCATTCTGAAGTCATGGGAAAGTCCTAAGCATCTCACACCGTTCTATGTTTAGAATACACAATTAAGGTAAGCCTAGTGTGCTTGTGAGATGCTAGTTATCTAAATTTATAAGAACATGATATCTAGGGTTCAAACCTAGATTAAGTCCAACTAATTTTTGAAATCTAGAAAATGAGGATTTTCAAAATAATTTTGTCCTAGAATTTAAAAATAGTTGAACTAACCAAAGGGAACATTTAATCTTAGTCTATCGTGCACATTCCTAACAATATTAATTTTAACATCAATATTTATAAAGGTGAAAAACTAAGTAAATGAGTGCAATCCATAGATCAACAAGTCAAGTTTTGAGTTCAAGTTTGAGTTTCAGTTTAGGTTTGAGTTTGAGTTCAGGTTTGAGTTTGATTTTAGGTTTGATTTTATATTTAATTTTGAGTTTGAGTTTGAGTTTAGATTTAAGTTTGAATTTAAGTTTAAGTTTAAGGTTGAGGTTAACATAAGGTTTTTTTTATTAAGTTGAGTGGAATTAAGATTTAATTAAATTGAAGTAGTTAAAGTTTAATTAAGATTCTAATTAAAGTTTTAATTAAAGGTAGTTTAATTAAGTTTAAGTTAAGTAGTTTAATTAAGATTAAGCTTAATTAAGTTTTTAATTAAAGGTTTAATTAAAGTAGTTTAATTAAATTAATCTTGAATTAAATTAAAGTTTAGAGTTTTAAGGTTTAATTAAATTGAATTAGATTTGAGTTTAACTTTAATTAAGTTGAAGTTTACATTCACATTAAGATTTGAGTTAAAAGGATTTAACTTTATATTTAGATTAAGTTTTGCTTTGGATTTTTTTTAAGTTAAGGTTTGATAAGGTTCAATTAATTAGTTATGGTTAAGATAAGATTTTTAATTAAATTAATATTAGGTTTTAAATTTAATTAGGTTTGGATTTAATTGAGTTTGATTTTAATTACGTTTAAGATTTTAATTGAGTTGAGTTTGATTAAGTTGATTTTAATTTGGGTTGAGTTTAATTAAGTTGATTTTAAGTTTGAGTTGAGTTTGATTAAGTTGATTTTAAGTTTAATAAATTTGATTGATTTTAAGTTTGATTGAGTTGATTTTATGTTCGATTAAGTTGATTTTTAGTTTGAGTTGAGTTTGATTAAGTTGATTTTTAATTTAAGTTGAGTATGATCAAGTTGATTTTAATTTAGTGTTTAGTATGATTAAGTTGATTTTAATAGAGTTGAGTATGATTAAGTTGATTTTAATTTGAGTTGAGTATGATTAAGTTGATTTTAATTTAGTGTTTAGTATGCTTAAGTTGATTTTAATTTAGTGTTTTAATTTATTAAGTTCAAATTATGTTAAATTCATGCTTAACTTAACGTTTAAAGTATTGGTTAAATAAATTAATTGTAATTAATGTTAACTTAATGTTTAATTAAATTAATGTTTTAATTAAGTTTAATTAAATTAACGTTGAATTTATGTTTAATTAAATCAAGTGAGTTTGATCTGGTTGATTTTAGTGTCCTTAATTATCTCACCCAGTCTAAGTTATCAGACACAGGTATCCTATAATTTTGTGAGATGAAATTCATTAATTTTCAGGGATAGTTTTAACTTATGTTAGATTCAAGTTTATCTTTGGCTTCAACAAATAGATATTCTTTGAATAAATTTGTAGGTTGCGGTGAGTCACTTGGACATCATTAGAGTAACCACGTGCTTCGAAATCTTTCAAATAGGAACCCATGGAACTTAATACTAGACTTTGGTCTAACCAGTCTAGATTGGAAAAGGGTAGCTTCGGTTAGTTCCGCTAAGTTGTCTGTACCAAGTCGAAGTCATATCTTCCTAGACATGCATAGACAAAGCTTTCCTAACTTACTATCATCCCAATCTTTTTTAGTACTGTTTGTCAAGATAAATCTATTCCTAATTAATCTAGTCCTAATTACTCTTATAAGTCAGGTTTAGGTTCTTGAGGTGCCAACTATTTTAGAGCCTACCCTAAATTGGTGGATTTGAGTTTTATTTTGGTTTTGTGCCGAATTGTTTTTATAATTAAAGTATACTTTATTATAGAATTGATTATCTTTTTGTCTTGGTTTGGGTTTGTAATTCAAATGATAATTTGGTTTTGATTTGGTTGAATTTGAGTTAGGGTTTGATCTAGTTTATATGTAATGGATTTGATTCTTGGGAATGTAAAATTGGTTCGGTCCTACTTGCGTGGTTAAGTACGCTTTTGAAATCCATACTTTGGTTTGTTTCTTATTTTGAGTCAGAGTTATGAAGGATTTGAAGGTTGAGTTAGACTTGTATCCGAGTCCGGACTTATTGTACACAGCTCTTTGGGAATCAAGTATCATGTTTAGGTACTTGCTCCCTGAGGTAAACTTTTTCAACTATTCTTTTAGATCTTCATCTTGACTTTTCAAAGAAGAGTTTTCTTCCTCAAGTCTTGCAACATGAGTTGAATCTATGTTTTCAACTTGATCAGTTGAGGAAATTAAGCTCAATTGTTCTTAAGGGTGTTATTTTCCTCAAGCAGAAATTTAGCGTGTTCCTCAGTTTTTGTCAATTTTGTATTCAGATTTAAAATAATTTTAAAGAATTTTGTAGTAAAATCTAATGATAGCACCAGGAAAATACAATGTAGATATGTTGAGTAATGTGAAGTATGTAGAAGTTCAGAACATGAAAGAGATGGTTGCCCACTTGAAGCTATAGAAAATCAAGTAAATTAAATTGAGCAATGTGACACCATTGACAACTTCAATTCCCATCAGAACAACCCTTATTCCAATACTTACAACCCCGGATGGAAGAATCACCCCAACTTTTCTTATAGAAATAACAATAACAACAATGAGTATAGGCAATCTTCAACTAACAACAACCAAAACTAAACCTTGTTAAAAATTAAAAACATGATGAAGAACTTATGACTAGCAATAAGGAAATGAAGTTCGAGATCAAGCAAATCAATTCAAGACTTGATAATCAGGAAAAGCACATGAAAATGCTTGAGGGATAAGTTGCACAAATTGCTAGCACATCTTCTAGAGAACAAGACAATTTTCCTGGCACACCTAAAGTAAATCCAGCTGACCACTGTAACCAAATTTAGCTTAGGAGCGAACAAACCTTGGGTGTTCCTCAAGTGACTACTCCAAGGGACACTGATCATGAAGGAAGGCTCTCTCCTTCTTCCCCTTTAGTTGAAGAAATCCACTAGAAGAGGATGGTATGGCTGAAGTTGAATGGTTTCTTCCCAGTTAGCCATAAAGACTTCCCTCAAAGATTGACCATGCAATAGAAGGATGAAGAATTTGGAAAGTTCCTCGAGAAAATAAAATCTTTATGCGTTGAATCCCACTTCTTGATCCTCTTAATCAAATGCTTAAGTTTCCAAAATTTATGAAGAATATTATGAGCAATAAAAGGTTTAAAGAAGGACATGACACTGTTGCCCTGACGGAGGAGTGTAGTGCACTCATGTTCAACAACATTCCTCCGAAGCTCCAAGACCCAGGTAGTTTCTCCATCCCTTGCAAGATAGAGACTACTATCATTGGTAAGACTTTCCTTGATCTTGGTGCTGGTGTAAGTCTTATTCCTTCTACTTTATCTAGGAAAGTTACCTTGTTCTCTAGAAGAATTGCTAGCAATTTGTGCTACTTAGCTATGAAGCATTTTCATGTGTTTTTCTTGATTATCCATCCTTATAGTCAATTGTTTGATATCTTCCTTCATCTCTTTATTGCTAACAATTAAACCTTCCATCATCTTTTCTAATCTTGACAAGGTTTGATCATGATTGTTGTTTGATGCATACTGATTGTTGCTTGATTAGATTCCCCATAACCATTGTTGTTGTTGTTACTTCAGTAGGAGAAATTCGGATGATTCTTTCAACCGGGATTTTATGTGTTGGAGTAAGGATTGTTCTGATGAGAAGAGAAGTTGTCAATTGCATCACATTATTCTACCTGATTAATTTGATTCACTGTAGCTCCAAGTGAGCAAGAATCTCTTCCATGTTCAGAGCATCCCAATACTTCACAATTTGCTATAATTTTTATTTACCGGGTTGGCTCAAAGTAACTTTGTCAAAGCATCTACCTTAGCTATCAATGCATCAACTTTATCCACATTATACTTTCCTGATGCTAACATTGGAATATCACTGCATTCCGAGGCCCACTGATAATGATTCACGGTCACACTTTCAATAATATCTTCTGTCTCATCTAGACTTTTATTCATTAAACCACCATCTGCAACAGAGTCTAAGAAAACCTTTGTCTGATAATTGATACCATTATAAAATGTGTGAATAATCAACCATCTTTTAAGCCATGATGTGGGCATTTTCTGAGCATATTTTTAAATCTATCTCATGTTTCATATAAAGATTCTGAATCATGTTGTTTGATGAGCGTAGATTATGTATATTTTTATGCACTATTTTGTGCTCATCTACTTATATTTCATTGCATATAATCTACGTTTATTGCACCTTATCTTATCATAATGACATACTTCCATG
>JBAMIE010000118.1:1369931-1385579 GCA_037177295.1 Kaempferia parviflora
AGAGCATCTTAAATTATGTAAATTGTTGACCACAGAACGTCTCTTTAAAAATATATAAATATCAAAAGAGCCCCTCACTTGATATTTTGTACCAAAAATACCTCTTATTTCACACTGTAATGTGAAAATTTGACTATTTCGCTTTAATTAAAATTAGTATACATAAAAATCTATTATATTAAAATACTCTTAATTAAATTAGGTAAAATTATTTAAACTTCATAAAAATCACTTTAAATTGATCAAAATCACTTTGAAACAATTGTAACAACTACCTAAGTAGCTACTTTATAATAGTAGTAGTTGAATCCTAAATTATAAACTCTAAAACCTTGAGTCTTAAATCCTAAACATTATTATATCAAAATACTCTTTATCAATTTGGTCAAAATTATTTAAACTTCATCAAAATATCTTTAAGTTAGTCAAAATCACTTTAAAACAATTATAGTAGCTACTTAGATAGTTGCTACACATTTGTATTATTTGCTACGATATTACAACGATATAAGATATTGTATTAGTTGTTACACGATGTTGTAACAACTAGTTGTAATTGCTATAACATATGGTGAGGTGCCCATCTGCCGATTTTTACAAAAGGAATTGTCATTTGATGATTCATTAAATGAGAGGCGTCCTTTTGATTTTTGCCCAAAAGAAAACTCTATCTAATCACAACACAACAAGTTTTCCAATTTTCCTAGAGAGTTGTTTCACTTGGGTCCAAATAGCAAAATGGCAGGGCCAATATTTTTATATGGAAAGATGAAAAGGACAGCAACAGTAGGCACATAAGCTGCTATTTTATTTTATTTTATTTTACATTAAATCTGTGACCAAAGGAGGGCTTGATGTGGAGGAACTCAGCCTTATCTACACTCTCATGGAAATGATCAGTCCTTTTCCTCCTCTTCTTCTGCCTAACTTTTCTCATCATGTTTATTGTGAAAGAATCTCTCTCACCTATTGATTGCATGCATCCATTACATCACCTGTTACCTCAGCTTTCCTCATATGCAATCAACAAGTGCTGTGAACAAATGCAATGAATCTCTTCACATTCTTGCAGGTTTTAGAAGCCTGAAAAATGACCATCTACTGGCTGTTGAACTATTTGGAGCTCTGTGGTCACAGGCATGGCACTCTCATTCATCAAGTTCCTGTCATTTGTATGTTCAAGAACAAATCAGTTAACTGAAGCAAACTGCAAAAGATTGGAAAGGCTAGCCAACAGAAAAAGGTTTATTGTTTTCAAGAAATGGATAGGACACACTCTTTTAATATGCAATTACTAGCTTTTATGTCTGTTCCTTTGTGATAAGAAGAGTGGTCCATGATGATCCATAATAGAAACTTTTAGTTGAGGCCTTGTCGTCTCTGAAGCTAGATGGAGCCCTTAAGTGATTTTTATATGAATTGATGGGAGATTTTCGCGGCAACTATGCCCGTGACAATTGCTTAAGCTGATGTTGATGTGTGAAAGAATCATACTCTCTTGGTCGAGAAGCCCAAAGGGAGCTAAGAGCGCGGAGTCGACTGTGGTACTCCCCGATGGCCAAGAAGCACCTTGCGGCTTGTCGTACCGTTAGAATTCGATGCATCTGGTGAAGGCTTTGCTGCCTTAAATTATCAGCCTAGATAAATCACAAACAAGGGAATCATAAGTTGCAGTATTTATATACATACATGTGTGTGTAGAAAACTCATCTTCTTGTCTCATGTGTTCATGGAAATTATCCTAACAGATAGTATGATTGGTTGTACTCTTGGGGAAGAGGAAAAAGGAAAGAAAGATTGGAAGGTTCATGATTTCGTTTCGATCAATCATGCTGAAATTATTGTATCTGTCCCATTGAAGAAGAAAGAAGAGACAGAAGGATATGTGATCTCTGTGTCCCATCTCTCAAGGAAACATTATCATGAAGAAGAGAACTAAATTATAATGATCCATAACTTTGATTGGCTGCATCCAAGAGGCAAAAGAGAGGTTGTTGGGTCCCTTTCTTAGTACTATGGACAGATAGCAACATCTGAAAGCACTTAAACATTAAAAATGTGCAAGTAGCTTTCCATCTTGATGGGCAAGCACCAAGAAGAAGATATAAAAGCACATAATGGGAAAGAAAAGTGGGCAAAAGGAGGAGAAAAAGACACTGGCTATGATACAGAAGAAGAATGGATGATTCCTTCCTTGCCTTGTGACAATGCATCAAATGTACTTGAATATATGAGGGCCACTTTTCATGGAATTGAGTTCACAACATCCTAAAAAGTTTAATACACTTATTATCTTGTTGGCCAAATTATCAAAACTTTCACTAGTTTTAACTTTTGGATCTTACTACTTACCATCTATTGCTTGAACAAATACATGTAGATAGATAGAAAGGAGTACCTGTCTAACGAATCCCTCAAGGTTGGCAAGCTTCCCTATCGCGACGGCCATGTTACCCATATAATTTCCGACATTTGCACTTTCGATGAGCGAGTCACCTGCCACGGTGTTGGCAAGTGAGAGTTGGAATTGCTCGAGTCCCTGGTATAGTGCCTCCTCCGCTTGTTGGGAAGATTGTTGGAGGTTGTATAACCCCACTAGTTGTTGTTCGGTCAGAGGATCGAGTTGTGGCATTATGACCTACTCAAATAGGAACAATGTTAAAATTAATTTAAATATAGATGATGATATTGTAGGATATCGAGCTCCACTTAGTGCAATAAAGATTTAGTTATACCCTTAAAAGCTCAGATGGTTTGAATCCACCCATCCATAGGAAACACCTCTCTGCCGGAGTCGCCCACATTCCGGTAATGATGTGGAACACATCCGACTTGGCTGCAGTGGCTTTGAGCTGGAACAGTTCTTCATAGTGCACGAGGCATTTGTCTACTATGACTCTGAGATCTGCATCTGGGAGATGAACCTCCAAACCTTGCTGGAGTTCCATGGTGTTCTTGCAGCCCTCTTCTAACCAACGAGAGTACTCCATATCAAACACTACTGCACAACAACAATTCCATGAGCCTCAACTGTTGATCTCATTGTACCATTCTACTACAAGTGCATACTTGCAAACTCATACCAGAGCTGACATTTCCATCTGTGCCACATCCTCCCAAGAAAAGGCCCTGCAAGTTAAACAAATTAATTCAGATTGAATGTTTGATCAATCAATTCCATGGTGAGTATAAATCTTTAAACAAAGAAGAACTGTGCCTGTGCCCGAGCTCTCTGGAGATCTTGCTCCAGTTGAGTAAGTTTTATTCTACTGGATTCTAGTTGTTGTATGTAAGCCTGTCATTTCCAACCATATAAACAGACAAATAATACTGTTTTGAAACTGAAAAGAAAGAACAAAAGAAAACACTACTACTGTAGTAAACCTTCTTTCTTAGCCGGCTCTTTTTGGCTGCCTCTCTATTCTGAGATAAACGTTTTAATGTCTGCAGGAAATGGGAAGCATAAACATGTTGTGTCTAATCAACACAATAAGCATTCAGAGAGAGAGAGAGAGGGAGACCTTTGGATCGAGTGATTTTCCTTCTTTATCTGAAGTAGAACCAATCAATCTTCTCTGTCACACGAAAAACAAGCCAAATGATGTTGTGCATGCATTAGTAGCAAATGGTGTAGTCTGTTGCACACTTAGCTTCTTCTTAACAGTTTGCCTTTAGAACTTACTTATTGGATGTTTAATCTAAAAGAGAAAAGGGTTTGATGTGTCTTTATGTTTTTAGGTGTGGCAGGATTTGTAGGCTCCAGAAGTGGCAGAGAGAACTGAGGTCTACAATACCTTTTCTTGGGTTTTCAGCTGCTTCTGGTTTGTCTGAGGAGCATCATCACTCGCCATCTCTTCCTTCTGCTTCCCAAACAGCTCTGAGGAAGCCTTTCTGCTCCCTGGAGACTCCTCTGAGTCCATTTGGGAAATTGTGTTCTGCACTGACCCTGAATCAGTGCTCCCCTCAGTCTGTCAATCCCATTGTTGACAAATGTTAGTAGCAAGACCAGTCAAAAGTGGTGCATGTATGTAGATACCTTGGAAACCTGTTGGAATCTGATTGGCCATGAGGGGAAGATTTCAAGAGTTGGGGGTCTGCTAGTGCAGAAGTCTGAAGGAAGAAGAAGAAGAGCCAAATCAGAAAAAGAATAAAGACTCGAGTGTCAGAAATTGTTCAAAAGGGAACTGTATGTATGATGACACTGTTCATGTTCTTTGTGATCCATGCTTTCACGCCAACTACATACAACTCCATGTCTGCTGCGTTGGACTATACACAAAACCTAAACGATGATGATTAATTTCTTGCTTACGAGTTTTGTCTTGCTCACTTGTGATTCCTGCAACTCCATGCATGAGTGCCTCTTCCAGCTCCCCAAAGTAAGCAGCTCCCTCCTGATCACTGGATCAAGATACAAGGAAGATGAACTGATATATATACACACACACACAAGAAACTAATTTTCAGGAAGAAAAAGAAAACAAAACAAAAAAGTACAAGAAGTTTGTAGCCATGAGCTGATTTGGAAGACCAGTATAATTATAATCTTCCTCTCCTTGATCCCTTGACTTCATGTGACGTAGCTTCTGCAGCCAGAGAACAGAAGAAGCAAGAAGGAAAACAAGATCATGGAAGAACTACAAGAACAATCAGAATCATATATCTTCTTCTCTTCTAAAGTTTGGAATTGACTACACATCCTCTCTCTCTCTCTCTCTCTCACTCACGCTATGGTTTCTTTGCAGGAATTCCTGCAATAATTTCCACCTTCAAAAACTAATCTTTTATTGCAGAAGATCCTCCTCCTCGTGGACTCTTCTCCCCAGTGGTGGGACCTGAAAGCAAAGGGGTACAGTTGCAACTGGTCACTGACTCCTCCAATTGCACCTTCATTTTCATAAACAATAGAACAGTATCGAAATATATATACGAACTGTACAATTTAACTAAACTAAGGCAACAATTAATAAGTGTGTGTAATGCATGTTTTTGCTGTCGACTAAAACACAAGTTTCCCCACAATTCTAACGCCAACTTCCTATTGGCAATCAGAGGTCCTTATCATGGAAATGGAGCTTGCTTGGTGGCCTTATGCCCTATTTCCTTGCCAACCCACAGATACTTCCCTTTCTATAAAAGGGTTTGGAGCATGACAATCTTCGAATTAAGGTCTATAAGTATAAGTTGAACATTTTAAGGCACAACACTACTCGTTCTTGTAATACAAGATAAGATTGTATACAATAGATCCAACCTTTCCTTAATTAGAATCATGTATTGACGGGAAAGTTTTGTGCACCGGATTGTCTTTTTAGTTTAGACTTTGAAATGTAAATTTAATCGTGGTTGATGAAACTTGCCACACTATCTCAATCATTCTCCATGATTGGGCATTAGCTAAACTAAAACTTCGATTAGGTAGAAGAAGTTTGAGTGAGTTTTTGGATGAAGTATACATAATTTGACAAGTTTAGGTACAAGAAGATGATGGCGATTTCGCGTAGTTAACCGATAGCTTGAAATTCTTTGCTTTTTTTGAAGTTAGGGTTATGCACGTTTGAACTAGATTTGGAAATTAAACGTAAAGATAAAATAGAACATAGATGATATTTTAGTTCACTAACCATGGGCAATTAGTGGTTTAGAGTTTCAAATGTGCTTAGGATATTGAGATAAAACACATTTCATGTGGCATGAGAACACACATATTTTTCATGCCCAAGTTATTACTTATTTGGCACGTTCATTTTATTTCAATTTTGTGTCGGCCAAGGCAATTAAGTCAATTGGACTAAGTGGATCGTGCAAATAACACGAGTCAAATGTATCATTTATACAAAAAGAGTTCTTATTATTATGAAAACTAAGTATTCCTACTAACCAATTCTTGATACCATATTTTTTATTTATACTAATAGCATCCATACCCGATCATAAGGATACACCTAAGCAGCCCCGGCGGAGTGGTACAATAGTAGTTATACTCTCTAATAGAAAACCATAGGATCTAAGTTTGAGTCTCCGGCGCACTGTGATCAGACCTAAGATTGTTGACCATCTAAATGGGTTTCCATTAGCGCTTCTCGATTTATCATGATCATCTATCACCCTGAACTCAAGCTGTCAAGCCCGAGTGATGATAGCTCGAACAGTTGCCCAAGCCTGAGTGGGTATTCATCGTCAAAATGGCTGCATGAGCCTAAGTGGGGTGCGATCGATGAACTCCCACGAGCACCTGAGTTGCTAAATCTGAGCAACTATTGACCTTGAGTGTCGAGTGTCAAACACCCGAGTATTGAACTCCCGATCACTGAGTGGCTAAGCAACCCAAATCAAAGTGCACCCCGGATCCCTAGTGCTAATTATGATGAGAATGTTATTCTACGCTATGTTTGACTTAAGCATCAGAAGGATCTTATCAGATAACTCCCAACGAGCCCTTTGACACATTCATTCCTCATAGAGTCGACTACGTTACAAGAAGAAAACCTCTTCAACAATTTGAAAAGTAACATCAACCTCTCCGGCCCTCACTCATCGCTCTTAAATGAGAGGCAGATTCCCGCCGCATCATAAACTATTCTTCAGACACAAAAAAATAATCTATTCCTTAAATATTCTATCCAGTGAATCAAAAACACTCATTACTTGATTTAATTAAATAGGACATTAGGTAAATTCAACAGAACTTACAAAGACAGAACTTCCACACTATTCAATTTATATGAATTTCTTTATCTGTTCCACCTTAACAACAGGCAATTAACTAATATTATCAAAACTGTTACAAAAGGGAGAAAAAAAGAAAGGAAAAAAAGACATTCGATACATGCTACAAACTCTCAAGTCAATGATTTACAAACTCTAAATTGGTATGCTCGTTACAATCTTCTATAGATTTAAATGATCAGTGAATTACTGCTTGAAGCTCCTCTATTCACATTTACTTGGGAGAACCCTCATGGTTCCATCAAGGTAGGTTCCAACAGGCCACAGAGCAAAGCTAAAGAGAGTAGAGCAACCTTTCCTAGCCAATCAATCAATTGATCGATCGATCGCTCGCCACCGAGGTAATGTACAAGTGTGCCATGCTGAGAGGTACCAGACACTGATGTTTACTTGCAATGTCTGATGGTGGTGCCTCATTCATTCTATGAGTGAGCCTAAGTATTGTCCTCTTGGAAAGCTCTGTATACAAAATCCCGAAAACGCCTTGAGTATTGCTTTGGATCGACAGCGGATATGGAGGACGGATCGTGTTGAATGGACTTGTACGCGTGCTCGAGCTTTTTACTGATATCGTAGTCCTGTAGTATGTCGATAATGCCAAAGATCAAGACTACATCGAAGAATTCCCCGGTGGGTTCTCCGATCAGTTGGGGCTCTCCGTCGGTCCTCCTGACAGTTAATTCAGCCTTAGCGGACATGTTCAGGCCTAACCGAACGTTTCTCGACCTACGACATTGACAACAAGAGAGGAACAATGGTGACACTTGAGCTAGTCATTCAACAATGTGATTGGCACAGACATGGTTTTATTACCTATTGGAATCAGAAAGGAATTGGTCCTTTTCTAGTTTTGGAAGCTGAATTGTTGCTTCTCTTTTGTTATCATGGATTGAACCTTCAGATGCTGAAGAGGTCTCTCTCGAGTATCGGAAATGGACACCGACTAAGAGACTGTAATCCATGATCCTTTCTTGCTCAAGAAATTCACAATCCCTGTCAATTTGCCTGTAGAAAAGATGTAAATGATCTCTTATCTTCATACACAAGAAGGTACTAAAAAGTTGATACTATACCTTTGGAACTCTTGGAACCAAGACCGGTGTAGTCGGAAAATGAAGTTAAGATCGAGATCTTTTAAGGTGGTGTTTTCATTGATCTCCGATTCCGGTTTACTGGTCATGCGACCGTGAGAAGATCCTTTGAGGTCGAAGCGCCTATGAATGGCGAATTCAGAGCAAAACAAGTTCTCCATGATAACGAAACGGACCTAGATGGCCATTAAAGAAGGAACAATAGGCCTCACATGTCATGAAACATAAAATCTTTGTAATGGGGAAGTTGTGGAGAGCAGAGATCCTCTGGACTACAATCGCTGGTTTATTCCTGGTCCAGTGTACATTAACAGTTGGATCTGATCAAGATGGATCAGTACTTGAATTTTACCTTCGATCCAATTTTTGATGTACAGTGGACCAAAAATGGACCTGGGATTATGATCCAGAGGATCCCAACTAAGTTGTGGAAGCTACTGACCTTCTTCTGTGCAGTTCCAGTTAACTTCACACAGTGAAGGCCAAAAAACTTGGTCACCAAACTCTTCTCGAATTTCCTCACATAGCTGTAGTACGCTGGGAGCATTCTCAAAAGGACCTAGAACAACAATTGTTTGGTAATCAGGAAAAAGAAGAAGAAGATGACGGACGACGATAAGCTCTCTCACTTTTACTTCAGATTTCTTCATTGTCTTGATCATGTATTTGTCATCGTTGGTCAAGTAGAAGAAACTTCCACTCTTCCCAGGAGATGAGAGTTCTCTGAGTGCATCGTTTCCACAAAGGGACAACATATAATCAGCTGGATCTACTTTGAACAGCCTGCAAAGTGTCCTGGACATTCAATTTGAGCAATAATGGATCAACAAATCTGAAGAAAAAGGTCCAAAAGATTGATGTATACAAGATAACAGAGTAGGATATAATAGAATTGTTGCAGTGAAGTAACCTGAACACCAAAGGGCAGTAGTCTTTCCACTTGAATTCACAAGATTGATGTGGAGGTGTGTGCTTTGATCCTTCAGATGGGAACTTGGTCCACACTTTCTCTTTCGGATCGAAGGCCGACGATTTGAGTTCGGCTTGAGCGTGACCCTGTTTGCCTACGGCATGTCTGTAACATGGACACTTAACTTGGTTGGTGATCATCAAATTAAGGCTAGAAAGAAACAGAGAGCAAGAGGTTTTGCCTGATGCCGAGTTGGAGATTGAGCATCAGCTCGTAGTTCTTGTGGCCTTTGGTGATGGTCTCTCCTTGCTTCTTCGGCGGCCTCGGCGGGGCCCACGACCGGCGCGGCGGCCGGGAAGCTAGTTTGGACTCTGTCTCATGCAGCCGTGAGCTTGCAATGTCATCCAAGGGAATCTCCCCGATTACGGTGTGCGTCCTCCCGTTGGACCTCCTGGGCGCCCCGCCGTGGCCGCTGATGTCCACTGACGCCCGCCTCTGCGGCCGGTCGGATGACGACGACGACGACGGCCGCCACATCTCGACGTCCGACCAGTTGAGGACCTTCTGGGAGGGGAGCACGGACAAGATCTCCGCCGGAGCGATCTTGCACTCGCGGAGGTCGGCCGAGAAGGCTTCCTGCGGGTCCCGGCCGGCGGGGGCGGTCGCCGTCGGCGATGGGTAGTAGACGCCCTGCTGGATTCCGGCGTCGTCCTTGGTCCATACTCCGACGTAGAGGCTGCCGTCTGGCCACCGGTAGCTGCCGTTGCCCTTGGGACAGCCGTCTTCCCACCCGCCTTCGTACCGGCTGCCGTTGGCGGAGATGAGGGTGCCGCGGTTGTGGATGAGGCCGGCCACCCACTGCCCGACGTACTCCGCCCCGCTGCTCCACACGTACCGGCCGTGGCCGTCCTGGAGGCCGGAGCGCCACTCGCCGTCGTAGTAGTCGCCGTTGGAATAGGATTTCTTGCCGTGTCCGTGCTTGAGGTTCATGGACCAGTTGCCCCAGTAGGTGTCGCTGCTGGCGCCGGTGAAGATGCCGAAGCCGTCCATGAATCCGGCCTTGAACTCCCCCTCGTAGGTCGACCCCGACGGCCAGGAGAACTTCCCGCGGCCGGTGATTTTCCCGCGCCGCCACTCGCCCTCGTACATGCACCCGTCGGTCCAGAGGAGCTTGCCGGCGCCGTGGGGGACGCCGCCGGACCACTGGCCGGAGTAGTAGTCGCCGCTGGGGAGGACGAGCTCGGCTCGGTAGAGCTCCTCCTCATCCGCCTCCGTCGACGCCGCAATCGAGCAGTCATCGCCCCAGCCGCGGGAGGAGGTCGAAGCAGAGTCGTCGTCGGTGGACATGGGGGACACCTGGCAGACCCGCCGCCGGCTGCCGGCCTGGTACACCTGCTGCGCTTTCCGGACCGCTGACTCCCACGACTTGCCGTTGTTCTGCTGCTGCCGCCGGTGCTCTTTGTACATTCTACTCCTTCGCCGTCGCCGTCGCCGTCACGACGACCGTCATTGCCGGAATCACTCAATTACAGAAAAAATTAACCAGGAACAGAACGAGAAATTAATTATGCAAACGAGTTTTCCACAAATTTACATAGAAAAAAAAATATAAAGAAAGATTGCGATAATCAAGACCAAGAAAGCCAAAATTGGGATGGTCTGTTATCACAATTCACAGCCAAAAAACTCTTTTTCGATTCATTATTGTTCTTTGATTAGCCATTCCTCTAATTTGAGAAATCCAATTCGACCTAACAAATGGAAGGCGAGCCTAATTCTCGCCCCGAACAAATCGCGTTTTCTTTTTCGGGCACGCGGAGATCACTAAAAAACGAAGACAAAATTACAATGTTGTGGCGGCCGTACTACTGTCGTGCACCCGTTTCGCGAGTCTCGTCACGATCTTTTGGCGATTTCACGTATCCAGTTCAGCGTCCGTAACAAGGACGAGGAGGATGAAGTTGGTCAACGGTATCTATTAATGGATTGAGTTGGGGACACGTGTGCGTGTTTGTGTTTTCGCCGTGTTGCTGGGGGTTGGCCTTGTCAGCTTGCTTTTTTTTCAGCTGCTAGATTTTGTGGGGCCATCTCGCGACACGTCAATCGTAGTCAATTAAATGGTGGGGACACAGTGTGAAAGTCTGTATTACCGTTTAATTGTTGACTCAAGGAAGGAAAAACAAACTAATTGAAAAAAACCAATATCTTATTTACATTAAAAAAATAAAATAAAATATTTTTATTTAAGAATATTTTTATTATATATTTTTGCTATTGTCAAAATCAAGTCAAAGGTAATTCGATCCGTCCTTGGACTCAATGTTTCAACGTGCACAACTATATATTATCAAATCAAATCCTCTGTCCCCAATTTCTCTTATCCTTGTGTCTCACTACCGATCGGACGGATATGACATCCTCTAGATATGTGCAACATCCTCGTGATGTGCACAACATCCTTTTATATATGATCTGGTTCGTCCGATCGGTAATGAGACACGAGGACAAGGAAAATTTGGGATAGAAGATTTGAACCGTCATGATTAACCTTATGTGACTATGGTCGATAGCCCCGCACGATGTCTTCTTTCTGCCAGTGGTCCTGCAAGGGATGAGAGGGAGGCGGTGACCTAGCAAGCACAAGCAGCGAGATTAAGGTCGCTCGCATGCAAGAGCAACTTGCCGAGGGCGAGCGGCGAGGTTTCTCGTGATTGGTTATGCAAGCATGAGCATGAGCATCAGTAACCTTGTGCCCCCGATGGCCCTCGAGGGGAAGGTGGCTAGTTGCCATAACATGACAATTCTTTTTTAACCTCTAATAAAAAGATGAAAAGATTTAACCTCTAATTTTAAAAAGAGTAATGATACACACAGAGAGAAATATTAGAGAAATATTCAGGAATAGACATATAAATTTATGACTTACTATTTCATTTTTTTTTTGCGCCCCATAATATTATGAGTATATCCTTGATCTTTTCATTGATATTTTTTTCTTGTACAAATCATTTCTTTAAAAAAGCACAAAATTTCAACCTTATTTAATTTACCCATTCATCTCTCTCCATCATTTTAATATATTTTTTAGAATGAAAAGATGATTTTATTTATCTCAAATAATTTAATATCACCGATTCAATAATAAAATACGGATGAATAAATTATATAAAACATTTTATTTTGTATACGGAGAAAAAGTTACCTTGTCACTTTGCCTTAAATCCTTCCATGTTCACTTCTTTTTTTTTGTTTTTTTTTGTTTGTGATCACCTTTTCTTAGTTGGAGCTTTTGCTCCAACACTATAAATCTATGATATAAAAGATGATAAGGCTCACAACATTTCTTTATTGTCTGCTCTCACGAGAAACTAATTACTTAGGAAATGGATTTCAAAAAATTCGAACTTTTCTCCTGTAATATAAATCCATCGAATAGATGCTTAGCTACCTCGGCCAAAGCTACTAGACCATATTCGATTATGCTAGCGTAACTGATTTGAAATGGAATCTGTGCCTTCGCCAATCAGACAGCTGGTCAACCATAATCCTACGCAAGCATGCCTGCCCCCTGACCCGACGTCATCCCAGACGTCTAGCTTTTTCGTCAACTCATTAAAACAAATAAAATAAAATAATGGTGATCATGTAATTACTAAATTGGTGATAACTGATTCGAATATATTTTTTTCAAATAAATTAAAAAGTGTTCATAACAGAATCTATAAAAAATAAAATAAAAGATATATTTATGGTTTTAGTACCCTCTAGTATTGACTTCACGAATATTGAAAAAAGTAATACAGATATATATACGTTAGATGTATGTTACGGTAAATTTTAAGTCGTCAGATATATATATGTTGGTGGTAAAAGGCGAATCGCTAATCTATCTCAGGGTCAACAGAAAAAAATAAATTACAAAAGTTACTAGTCCAGATAATAACTAATACATAAGGAAAAAAGACACCTGACTTATCAGAATTTAACCCCTAAACTTTAGTAATATCTAATGCACTATATTTCTCCCGTGGGGACAGCTGAGTAACCTTTCGTGCACCATAATCCTGAGGTTTGACGTCAACTCATAATAGTATAGGTAGATCGGTTGCAATTTTTCTCTAATTGTTTATAAACTTAGTGGACACAATTTGAGTTCCTAATTATTTTATGCCAAATTTCATATTTTCATCAACCCCTCAGTTTTTTTATAGTTTTCTTATTTCCCCCACCCCACTTTTAAAATATTACCAAACGCGGTGTATTTTTGTAAGTGCCGACTGCCGAACCGAAAAGTCGGTACCTTGCTGCGTGCGCAATGGAATTTTTAATAATACACTTGTAATTTATTTATTTATCTAAGGCAGTCGATCTCCGTTGCTGCACCTCTCTCTCCCTTTGGCTCTCTCTCTCTCACACGTTGACAAGAGAAAGGGTTTTGTATTTTTGCCTGTGCTCCTGCGCAGCGCAGCCAGCCACAAGTCTTTATTTGACGCCCCGGACTCCTTCCCCGGCCCCGAGCCCATTCCCTGTCGTTTCCTCCTCCATTCGCCACCTCCGCGGAGAGAGACGTGAGAGGGAGCCTTTCTCCTCTTCTCCGACCTCTCTCTCGCTATCCTCTCCCCTTCCACACACTCGCTCCTCCATCCTCATCTTATTGCCTCCACACGATCCGCCCCCTCCCTCTGTCTCTCGCCTCCTTCCCCCTCTCCCCCTTCTCCTCGCACCCGGCGAGTGGTTCAGTCGGTGAGTTGAGGGTTTGCGAGATTTCTCGATCGCGAATGGCGATTCCCGCCGGTCACTTGTCCGAGATCCTCCTCCGCTCCTCGCACTCGAACCCGCTCTTTCTCTCCTCCACCCGGAACTTGGTCTTCCGCGGCGACGCGGGTCTTCTCGGGCAGCGCCAGAGGCGCCGCCGGGCCGCGTCGCTTCGATCGGGGGCCGGTGGCAGGGGGTGGTCGTCTTCGTCCGCGGTTAGGGCGGTGCTCGAGCGCCACGGAGCTAAGCTCGGGGCGTCGGAGGTGAAACGTAGCCGTTCGGACGATCGGCCTAAGGTAAATGCTTTCTTTCGTTATGTGGAGGTGAGATTCAGTGATTCGTGGTTGATTGGGTGATCTGTGCTTCTCTAATAATAGTCTTTTCGTTTTTTATTTAACGACTGTACATCGACGTTCGAATGGTCATGACTCATGAGTTAGCACTTATGTGAATGAGTTAATGAATTTGATTGCTTAAGGTCTGTTGAGTTTTCCTTCTTTAGGTGATTAGGAAAACTATTTCTGATCAACACACGTACTTATTCTACTCTGCAGACAGCGAGTTTTTGTGCGTAAGCTTTGTGCTTGGCTCACAATGAATTGGTGCTGAAGTATTGGTTATCCTATATGGAGCTTTGCTTTGACTCTGTTGGTTTTTGTTCTCTATAGAATGATGGAGGGTATTTGGTAGACTGCAGCTTAAATAAGAATTGACACCCCCTTTTAAGGAAAATCATTTCCAATTTGCACCTTTTTTTTATCATTAAAGAACTTCTCTGAATTTTTTAAGGAATCTGTGGCCATTTACTCATATTCGTTTACGAAAAGGGATCTTAATTTATAGATTAAATTGATTACATCAAGGATTAAATCAGATTTTAAATTACAATTACATTAAATCAGATTTTTGCTTGATTAAATTAAATTAATTCATCATATTTTTAAATCATAGATTAATTTAATAAATCAAATTTATTTTAATTAATACAACTAATTTGAATTAAGTTAGTAATTTTTTAAATTGATTAAAATTATTATTTTATTCTTTCCATACTTTTTTTTTTTGTGTTTTTAAATTTTGTATTTTTTTTTTTCCGATTTCAATCGCACTGATCCAGCAATCCAGTTTGGCTGGTTCTTAATTTTTTGAAATTTTTGATACTGCTATTGATATCGCCAGCCCTGACAGATAGTTATCTTGTCATTACAATGCATTAACTTACCATAGATTATGACGATACAACACAATACTCATTTACGAACAACTTAACCCACATCATCTCAGAAACTTATGAGTATTGCTTAGTGCTTATCTTTCACACTCATAGGGCCTATCTCATTTTGCTTTCTATAGATTTCAAGTAAACAAATTTCCACCAAAAAATGCATATTCTGATGTCAATCTGTGGCCATTGACTAAGCTAGCATAATCTGCATCAAGATAGGTCTATATTAGTAAGTTCTTATCTTCTCATGCTAAAGGTTTTATCAAGTGATTCTCTGATATATCAAAGATTCTAAATACATTCTCTCAGTTACTTTTCCTGGGTTTCTGCATATTATTAACAAGCCTCTCCATCATTCATCTAGTCCTTGGAGTGCCTTCATCTGTGATTTGCAGGGTGTGTGGTTATCAGAAGAGGAGGTTGTGGAGGATTGAGCTGAATTGTAGAAGTGAGGGGGAAGGGGATGGTAAACGACGAACAACTGTGTGGTTTGGATCTCCAGTGTTGGGGGGCGAGGACATGGGTTAATGAAGGTGGGCTAGGCTGTGAAGAAAATCTGTGGTTGGGTAGGCTAGGTTTTACGATTAGAAAGTTGTGTGATTGGGAGGAGGTGGCGGGGTGGAGCAGCTAATTTTGTTTTTCCTGATGGGAGGAGGAAGTGTGCCTACTCAACAAGAATTGTGGTGAACAACATTTTTTTTTTTCATTTCTATATTTTTTATTGGCTTGTCCTTTTTCCATATAATTCAATGCCTTGACAGCCGGACACTAAGTCTGTTGCCTCCTTTGGTTTCTTTTATCATAAGTCATGTCACTTTTTACATTTCTTCACGTAGAACTTTAGAAATTTACTTGTATTGTGCTAACAGATAGATAAATCTCAAGCATAAAAAGTTGATTTAGTTTCCTAGAATATTATCTCCTGAAAATATACACAA
>JBAMIE010000118.1:1415387-1425869 GCA_037177295.1 Kaempferia parviflora
TTCACGTAGTATCTTGATATCCTCTTGCCCCAGAGCGTAGTACAAGCGGTGAACACATGATATGCTCTGGCACACCGTCAGTGGTCGATTTTCAGGAACTGAAACCTTGGGGTATACCCACCATGCGTTTGACGCCTGTGTACCTACATTTACCTCTCTTTATATTTATGGAATCGGCTCTAGGGGAGTCACTGATATAACGGTTTCACATTTGTTGATATCCTCTTGATCTTTTTTCAGTGTTAATTACTTGCTCTTCTCTTGATAAAATTGTCTAGAGCGGAGAAGAGCTAGTAACTAATACTGTGAAATGATAGGTGTATCGGGAGAAAGCAGATCTTCTGGAGCTTTTAGTAGTCTAAACACAAGGACAATTAGAGATTTCCACCATTCCATTTCCACCCACTTCAAAAGGAAAAACTAACAAAATAGATGCTGCGACTATATAACAGTTAAAACATAACATTAATGAGTGTCTCGGTTACAACATAATATTAATCAAAATGCTAATAAAAAATAAATTATTCATATTTGTACCAATATAAATTATAACTACTGCAATATAGTATTACCAGCGTCGATCAAAATTGAGATATCCATGTTGTAGCAAACATGAATCATAACTACTATAACAATGTATAATAAATCAAAAAAAGAGATGTCCTTTTAAATATTCTAATAAAAAAGAACACTCTTGTAATTTTTGTTATGAATTTTTATTCCAAAAGGGTCGCAACATAAAGTTGAATGCCAGATGAATCAAGTTTTGTCCCGCCCGAGAGTTTGTGCTTGGACATGGTGAAAGTATCAACATCTCCATTACAATTCCACTATCAGACCCAATATTGATTTTTTTTTCATGTAATTGTTACTGTCATAATTGTTCTTATTTCATCTATGATTCTTCTCCATCCTCAAGTGAATTTCGAGCAAATTGGAAAAGAATAGTCAAGTAGAATATATATAATAAGTTGAATGAGTTAACTAATCAACCATTCAATTAAGTGAGGGTACTTAGCAAACAAGTCAAAAGAACTGATTAAGAGAATTGCGTAGACATGGTAAAACGAATTGGATGAGATGACCTTGCTATACATGCCAGCAGAATAAAAAAAAAAAGAATTGGTTGAAAATTTTATCTAGAAGGAAAATGTCAATCTACTAAAATAAATAAATAAAACCCTAAACATTATAAACCATCAAATAAAGTCTGTGAAAGATATTTAAATTTGACTGAATTAATGCAAATGCCGCAGCAAAATCACCAAACATACAAGAGGAAGCTAGTAGATCAAGTGATAGTCACAACAGCAAAAATAAGCTATCCTTCAAATCATAACTCACACGACCAAGTCAGTTCATGCAAAATTTTGAATGTCAATGGTGGTAAGAAAGATACGAGGAGATGAAACAAACCGATAATTTTCTTGCATCCACCTGAGAAAAACTTGATCGATTGTACAATACCTATAAAATCAACTAATAGCCAGAAACGGTGGCAGGGGCAGCACATAACATCATGCAACAGCAGCTACAAGAATACACACAATTGGACGAGGTGATTGGATTACATGCTTAACCTGAAACCAATTTCACCAGGATGATGAGAACATTGAGCATTATGAGTGGAAGCCTAAGGTACTGGGTCGCATAGATTAACCCTATTAGCTGCCCTTTCAATGACTTGGCCCTGGCATCTCCTGAAACATCATTGAAACTCCATCCTCTAGGTGCAAGGAACCTGTCCTCGTTCAGAATGGCCAATGAATTCGCAAGGAGCAAAAAACCTTCAAGCAATGTCCAGAGGCCCATGATCCTTCAAAGAAAACTGCCTTAAAATTAGACATAACTAGGTTATACATTAAGTTCAATAGTTGGCTAATTAGGTTCATCTTATCATTTGAAATTCAGTTTCCTACACAGATCAAGCAGAAAAAAAAACATATTTATCCTGCTAGCTTCTAAAATCCTGGAAATGTCAATTTACAATAAACAGAGCATTGAGGGCACTCTAAACCAAGGATTGAACGTTGCTTCTTGGAAAAAATAAATTGCTAGACTAACATAAGCTTCTGCATTATAAGATATTTACCAGATTCTAAAGGTATCAGAGGTAGGCATAGCAGTCATAAGATAATGATCTCGGTTGACATAGGAGCAATTTTGACCAGTGAGGAAACAAAATTAAAAAATCAGTACTTTTATCAAAAACAATTTTTTTTGAAGAAAAAAATGTAAGAAACCAGGTCTCGTGTTCACTTACTACTACAGCCAGTGCCGAAGGAATTTACACAAGAGAAACAGATCTTCTCACTATTTGTTGCTACTCAAGCATAATAGGCCCTACTGCATATGCAATCTCTTCCCCATATTAGCCTGTAGAGATATCTGATATCCTAACTAAACAGCAGAACTTTCATCAACATCACATTCTACAGATTCAATAGCAAACCAAGTCAAGGCACATTTGTCCAGATGTTTCAGAAAAACCATTTAGGGCCCTCAACCATCTCCAAAGATGTTAAGCTGAAGTCAGAGATAGTATATTCATCTAAGTCTAGTGAACCAATACATCTAGACACAGCATCCAATTTGGGATTAAACCATGCTGTTACAATCTCCTATCTAAATCTCCATGTCAAGGTTTAAAATTTTGAGTCGTGCTAAAATTTTGAATTATAACTGGAACGATATTTGGTCTAGTATTGTGTCGTGCCAATACGGTAGTACTTTAAGATGTTCTGTTTCGCGACAACTGCGAGCATGTGCGGCGCGTGCAATGCTTCCGGACTCATTGTCAAGCGCGGGTGATGCGTCCGGAAGCGTTGTCAGGCTTGCATAACGCATCCGGATGTGTCTCCAGGCTCACGCGACGCATCCGGACGCGTTGTCGAGCTTGCACGACACATTTGGACGTGTCGTCGTCTCGTCGAGCTAGCGTGATCCATCCGGACGCGTCGTCAAGCTCTTGCAACGCATCCAGACACGTCGTCGAGCTCGCATGATGTGTCCAGAGGCGTCCCAAGGCTCGCACGGCGAGTCCGGAGGCGTTGCTAGGCTTGTGCAACGAGTCAGGATGCTTCTTCGGCCTTGCGCGATGCATCCAGACGCATCGCAAAGTTCGCACGACGAGTCCGAAAGCGTTGTCAGGCTCGCGCAACAAGTTCGGATGCGTCGTCGGGCTCGCGCAACCCATCTGGACGCATCGTGTCCGGATGCTTCGCTAGGCCGGCATGGGAGGCGTGCTTGTGCTAGTCCGCAGGAGGAACGAGTTATTTCTCCAATATCAAACAACTGGAGATTTGAATCCATGCATTTATCTAAATGGTTCAACTTCAGATAGAATTTAATAATACCATGTAATTTTTAAAATTTCAAGAACATTCAAAATGTCAACTAAATTTGGTTGAAAATGCAAATAAAATTAGATTTTCTATTGTATAGTGAGAGAATAATGACTTCGGCTTGTTGATAGATTGTGTATGTGATAATTCTTATATGAATGAATGCTCACTCTATATATTTTTTTGTTTCTTTAAAAATAAATTTGTTTCACTATTAAACTTGAATTATATTGACTTTGTATAAGTTTTTTAGCATCAAGCAACTTGAGATTGTTAGATAAAGGCAACTACACATGTTTCTTTTTCCAAAATAAAATTTAATACAACACTAAATTAAATTAAAACTTACACAAATAATTAGGATGAGTTTAGTGAATCACATAGCATGGCATGCTGTATTGGATGGAGGTTGATTCTTGCACCATTCTTGTACAATCATCCCTATGGTTTTTCAACATTCAAATTAAATAATTATCTCTTAGTGATATTGATTTCTCTGCATGTACACCAACATATCCCAATTCATCACTAAGACTCAGCTTTAAACGGGCATTATTAGAATCAAAATTAGTATGGGCACATAAGGATACGCATGTCATAAAACTCTAGAACATGGATAACCATATGATATATAAAAGCTATAATAAAAGAAGGCCGAGAGTATGATGACTCCTTATTAGAATAAATCTCAGCCTATAACAAAAGAAGGTTGAGAGTACGATGACTCCTTAATTTAGTTATCAACCTTATATTGGTATCAATAGTAACTCTTAATAGCTCTAGTGTCATGATAATCATCTTGGGTTGTATGTATATAATTTTAGATTTTTAGTCACATATAGAGGGCTCAAGTGCTAAGGTTGAGAGAACAAAAGTTTTGCATTAACCCGATATATCTCCATTGTTGACAGATCTAGAAATTAGAGTTGGACTTGGCTTTGGGTGCGAAAGGGATGAATTTTATTGGACCAAGTAAAAAATTCACATAGATAGTTTTTATCTTTATTTTTTTTAATTAGAAAAAATGTCTTACATAGAACACAAACATGATTGTTAAAATGGAGAAGAGCGTCAAGTGTTCTATGTGATCGTAAAGTAGCTTTAAAATTTAAAAGGAAGTTCTATAAAATGACGACTAGACATGTTATATTATATAGAATTGAATATTGGATTATGACTTCAACACATGAGTAAAAAATGTAAGTTGTAGAGATGAGGATGTTAAAGTGCATGTGTGGATAAGAAATAAGAACATTAGAGAGAAAGTCGGAGTTGTATTTATTGAGAGAAAACTCCGAGAGACGCGTTAAAAAGGTACAAACATGTATTTTGAAGACAAAATTGTGATAAATATACCCATCAAACGAGGAAGACTAAAAAAGACTTAGTTAGTAATAATAAAATAAGGTAAATTTATTTAAATATATATGATAATATAGTAGGGGATATAGCTCAATTACATAGAAGGATTCATATAGCCGATCTTACGTAGTGAAATAAGACTTGGTTGTTATTATTATTAGACTAAAGTCTAAAAAATTGATAAAGTATTAGAAAGAGGACGATGCAACTAGTTCGCTGAATTAAATTGATAACGAATAAAAAAAAAAAATTCTTGGAAAATAAATTTGATCTCAAATGATCTCTATTTGATTCCGAAAGAAAAATTAAAAAATAATACTTTAAAAGATAAAATATGTATAAAAATATATATGAAATAATTTGTTTGGCTAATTTGACATAGAGTTAGGTTCTTTGTCTTCTAAGTAAAAAATATTATAAATTTTAACTCTTCAAAAATTTAACATGAACATTGCAAGCAATCCTCTCTTACACCCTCAACCAAACACATTAAAACAGTATGGTCGAATGTCACTACTTAGAGCAAGATTGCACTCATGATAGTCCTCCAAAGAAATGAAGGGGGTTTAAGCCTTTATAATGCCAAATCATATCAGAGACAACAATATTAGAATTATTATTATGACAAAATCAACATTTAAGTTTAAAATTAGGTACATTGAATGATATTGCCTTGGTGTTGAGTCACATTAGTATTCCATATGGATTATCATGGTTCACCCTTCAAAATTGCACTTTAACTTTTATAAATATGAAAATAATCATTTCATAGTAAATTAAACTACATTTTTATAGAAACATCTCAAAATGTATAACAAATATCTCTTATTATACCATTCTTTACTAGTCATATAATTACTACTAATGTTTTGTTAGCAAGAATCTCTATTGAAAACATTAGAATTATGAGGAAATGCAATTTTTGCACATCCTGCTGAGATAAACTAGTAATTTTCTTCTAAAAGGCAATTTAAGCAGCTGCCTAGGAGGTTTTGCCAACAAGCCACATTATTGATGGCTCAATAACCATTTTAAGTTTCAAAAAAGTGGACCACCTAAACTATCTAAGTGATCTAGTGGCCCAAGTAGACCGCCTAGGCAACCCAAACAAATCTAAGGAAACAAATTAGTTTTCCCTTTTTATGATTGTTGGTTTATTTGGAATTATCTATCTTATCCATATTTTAGTATGGTACCATGACACTGATCATAATCCCTTTTTTTTTTTTTTTTGATTGATTAATCCTCCTGTTGTTACAAATATTAGACATTCTTAATTTAATTTGCTTCTCTTTTCTATTTTAATATTAGTTCAATATTCTAGGCACCTCCTTTTAATACCTTGAATTTTCCATCACTTAAATTACATATTTCCTCTCATCATACTTAATATTTGAATTAACTAAACCACAAGACTATCAATACATCTAGGTTAACAACTCAAAGCATATCAAAGCTGAAATCCACAAGAATAGATACTATATAGTTACAGCTGAACAGTCAGGCATGCAGCAACAAGAAATTTTTGCATGTGCCGACTGATTTCAGTTCTAGTACATGGGTCGGATGATACATGCTGGCAGGCACAAATCAAAATTTTAAACTATGACCAACACATGAAGAACATGAATGTTCTAATGAATAATCCCTTAATTTCCTTCCCTGGTTCAGCAAATAAGCAATTGTATGAACTTTCATCACCTAGCGGAGAGGGGACATATTTTTAACAAGTGGACCTTCTCGCTAGATGCTTCAGTCAATTATTGAATAAAACAAAATCCCTATGCGCTGCATAACTGATAAGTAGAAAAACGAGAGAGGGACAGAGGACGTGGAGGGGAGAGTACCTAGAGGATATAGATCGGAGCCGTCACGCGTCGATTTGTTGATCTGATTGGGGAGCTGCAGCCGATCTACTTACCAATCTGAAAAATCCGCAAGATCCAACGCCGTGTAAGAGAAAAGCGCGTCGGGGTCGGTGATCGGAAGAAGAAAGAAACTGCAAAATCTCGCGGTGTCTGTGAAGTCGGCAACCTCGAACGGGGCATGGAGGGTGTTCAGAGAAAGGGGTGGAATTAAATCTAGGTGATTTGGATGTTTTTGGTAATTTTCACCGGAATGATAAATTTGACGGAGGATCCGATATTGACAAAGGTAGGGAGGAATTATCAGATCTGAATATTTAATTAAATTATATATATATATTAAAATCTATTAATTATGTTTATTATTAATAGTTTTTTTTATTGATAATAGAAGATTAATTAGATATTTAATCTATTTTTTTAATTATATATATATAATATTAATTTTAATATATTTTTTTAATAATAATAATGGGATAGAAAGAAAAAAAAATTATAGCTATGGAAGATATTTGATCTTTAATAGATACGAATATACCCATTGAATATCTTATACATTATGGATATAGGAACAACGATATAGAATTTGATCTGAATTTGACCCATTACTAATCGTCATGAGTTTTTTAAGGGGTAAAAAAAATAAAAAGAGCAATTTTTTAAGTGTTAATCAGTTCATTTGTAAAATCATAAAATTATTCTCAAATATAATGTTTGATATTATTATCTTATAGTATTAAATTTTAAATTGATCAGTTAGATTTTTTTTATCAGTTCAATAATAATCATATGTAGTAGTTACAAAACTATAACTACTATCTTATTTATCATTTTTCTTGTAAAATGGTAGAGTTGTCCTCAAATGCATTAACGACACAATAGTGTAGCATTTACGGTTTTATAATTGACATAACACAGATTTATCTGGTTCAACAATATTTATATTGTAACAGCTATGAAAGCTGCTACAATGTTGTAATAGTTATGATTTTATAGTTGTTACAACACAGATTTATCTTGTTTAATAATATTTATATTGTAACACCTATAATTGTAGTTGATATAACTACAATAGCAGTTATGAAACTATAGTTGATACAATATTATAATAGTTATGATTTTATAGTTATTATATTATAGTTTTATCCTGTTTATACAAATGGCTATAAGACCGAGTACTAGAGAATAGATATCTTATTTTTCAAGAGAGTTAATAGAGTGAGGTGCCCTTTAATTAAAAACAAAAAAAATACGCTCCTTATGATTCCGTTAAAGTGGCACCTTTCGAATTTTTTTTCTCTTTTTAATTTATTATTAAAATAATATTCTACTCCATCCGTGCTTTTTGTGATAACAATGCTATTCTTAAGTCCGATTGATTTTTAAGTAGTTAATTTTGAATTCGTTGAATTTGAATAGATTGTTTGTTTCAAGGAAAAAATACCTATAAACATGGATTTTAAGTCATCTCTTTCATGTTGCCTTGAATTTTCTATAATTTTGCTCTTTAGCACGTCTTTGCTTATCAACTCCACCACCTTTTGTCTCTTTAATTACCTGTCTATAGCCCCGAGTAATAGTGCAGCAGTAGGGTGTCTTCTTCTTTCTCAGGCATTTAAAGATCAAGCCATTGATTTGATGATTTAACGGATAAATTTCTCTTAATGTATAATTAATTAATCTAAGAACATTAGGTTGATGGGCTTTCTGATTTACCTGGTAACTGGTGAAAATTTTTTATGAGATTAGACCGATCACTTCTAGTATCAATCGGCATAAACTGTATACCTACTGTCAACTTAAAAAAAAACTACCTATCTATAAAATTATTTAAGTTTGATCAACTTGGAGTTTGCTTCTTATATAATTTTATTCTTCCTTGTTCATCTGTCGTGTTCCCATATATATGAGTTACTCTTTTCTTATTTATCTTTTAAGTTTCTTCTTTATATTACTATTTAGGATTTAGGGTTTCTATTGTATTAGGATTTTAAAGGAAATCAGTTTAGTTTCCTTAGTGTTTGAACATCCTATAATTCTTTTTTTCTAATGTTCTTGCACACGGTTGAAGCATCTTCAGTAAATAAAAGACATCCATTTGTGATTATTGTATACACAGACTATAACTACTACAACATGGTAGCAATTAAAGTTTGATAACTATTACAATGTTATATGAGACCAAACGCATGGAGATAAGAACTTATAAAATGAAGTTTGTTTGCAGTGTTCAGCCTTGTGCTTAGAGAATTATTGCTAGAAGGTTTGAAAATTATTAGATCATTGTATTTGATAAATTGCACACATTTCCATTGACTACGAGAAAAGATTGAGACCATAAAACTACACTAATTCTTGTGTTGCTGGTGAGATTCATGAACAAGTAATGACTAGTGAGAAGTACACTCTAAAGATGATTATAGCAAACATTTAGAATAGATTTAAAGTTGCAATATCATACCAAAAAGCACTAAAAGCTAAACTCCAAGCATTGATTAATGTACATGAGGATTATCCTAAATCCTATAATGACCTTTATGTATTTGTTAGAGAATTGAAGATTGGAGATAATCATATGTTGGTGCATGTAAATTCTAGACATGGTCAACATTTTCAATGGGTCTTCTAGTCTATTGGAACTTGTATGTGTGTATTTATTGAATTTATATGTCCAAATTATTGATATTGACGTTTGCCACTTATAGGTAAGTATCCTAGTATTCTAATAATGGCAATTAGTGTTGACGGATCCAAGGAACTATTTTTAATTGCTTTTACAGATCTAGAAATTGAAAGTCAGATGTAATTGAGAATGATTCTTGTTAGAACTTTTAAATAAGATAATAGGGGATAGATGCCTATCAATATAAGTGATTGAAATCCTGGCATACGGCATGCAATTAGGGATGCATTTTCAGAGTTACACCATAGTTACTATCTTGTGCACCTATCCAAGAATTTGGTATCGTATTGTAAAGATAGTTGCTATGAACCACAACACGTGCATGCACTAAGCTGACTTATAATGAGTGCATAGAAAAGGATAAATGTGCTAATGTCCTCTTTCCTAGATGCAAGAATCACATGCTATCTACTAATAGTTCAAAGTGTATGAATGTAATCATGAAGTCCGCACCTGAATTATCCATCTGTAGCATGATAGAGTACACTAAGAGAAAATTATCTGAATGATTTCATTTACGTAGGTAGATCGATGAAAAATTACAAGTCTGGTGATTCTTTATGTCGATTATCTACTAAAAAAAGTTTAGCAGTTGGGGCATGCGTTATACTATTTACCTTGTTTCAATACATAATTTTAAGTAAGCACTAGTAACAAAATCTATGTTGTTGATTTTTTTTAGGAGACATTATACTTTTCATAGGTTTGATGTTCATAATTTTTCACACTCTCATGCAATGTGTGCAATTGATCATACTTATTAAGTTCCTTGCAACTATTGTGAAGATTACTACTTGACATTATATTATATAAGTGCATACAATAATGTTATTTATTGAACTAGGAGTAAGGAGTATTAGATACATTGACCCACTAATCCTAACTGGTTTCTCCTAGCAGGTGTCGTGTACAACTAGAAAGACCATGAAAGGCATGAATTGAAAGTAGATATAATGACAAAATTCAAAACATGTGTACAAGGTGTTCCTTGTTGGGTTATAATCATCTATCGGGTAGGAATCCTCTAATAACTTGAATACATATAGTCTAATGAAATATTGTTCAATTTGTATTAAGTTTAAAAGATATTTGTATATGCTTGATACATGTAAATTAAAATATTATATATTCACAATATTCACATCTATTAACTTATTTACAATTTCATGACAATTGCAATATTTACAATTAGGCAGAATACGGTTGGGTTGTAAGGTTATAAATAAAG
>JBAMIE010000118.1:1437207-1447332 GCA_037177295.1 Kaempferia parviflora
GGTTTTGTGGTTCAATCCGAGTCAAAAGTTATGACCTCTCAAAGCTTCCACTGATCCTGATTTTGCTCCGATCATATTCTGATCCTACCAATCCTGTTCCGATCTTACCGATCTTGCTTCGATCCTACTGTAAAACTCGATTCTGTACGATTCAGGATCGATTTATGCTTCTGAATCGTAGGATCGTACGATCCAGAATCGTGATTCTACAAACTATGCTTCATGCTATGGTAGAAATAGTATAGAAATGCCAACATGAAGTTCTTAAAAGGTTGAATGTTATTGAGCTTCAACATTTTGAACCCTACTTTGCCCATCCAAACAAAGTTGGTAAGGACACCTGACACTTTATTCTGTTTGAGTATTGGTGCAAGAGGGCAGTGTTATCGAATTGGCACAGGAGAACTAACTCCATTGTTGTTGTGAACAGCCTCCAGTGAAGGACTCTATCACTGTCTCCAAGTTGTTGGGTAGGGTTTGGTCATGTCTAAACTCAAGGTCTTTTGAATTAGCTCTTTTTATCATCTTCTCAACATTATCTTCGCTCAATTCAATTGATTTCCCACAAACAACACTAGAAAACAATGCAGTTGAAATCTGCAAGTGCATTCTAACAAAGGGTGATTAAGTAAATTTGATTAAAAACTATTTGAACAAATAAAGTATATCATTTGAAAGTTTTATTAAGATGAGTCAATTATAATAAGTTGACCCAATCGTGACGCAAGCTCGACCCGGCGTGAGAAAAGTTTGGTTGAGCTTGAATTTGAGTCGAGTTGTGACATGACATGCAGTTGAAACATTAAAATTCAATTTGGGCCGGAATGGATATATTTGGGCCTTCTCACTTCACTTCATGGAGGCCCAGTAATTCCCCTTCTCGAAACCATTCTTGCAGCAGTTGAAGTCCTCGATCGCCTGCTCGATCTCCGCCTGTGTGTTCATCACGAACGGCCCGTACTGCACCACAGGCTCCCTCAACGGCTGCCCGCCCAAAAGCACGAACCTCAGCGGCTTCGCTGCCCTGTTCCACACCTCCACCCCGTCGCCGGGGCTTAGCACCAGCGCGTGGTGGCTCCCCGCCGCCGCCGCCGCCGCGCTCGGCTCCCCGAACACACCCTCGCCTTCCACGATGTAGACGAAGGCGCTCCATGACTCCGGTATCCGCTGCTGGACTTGGGATCCAGGGCTTAAGGTGAAATCGAGGTACATTGTCGGAGTCTGGGTGTAGACCGGCGACTGGACGCCGAAGGATTCTCCGGCAATGATGCGGACGGTTACGCCCTCTCTCTTCACTTCGCTTATGTCTTCTCTTTTCAGCTCTTGGTATCTCGGTTCCATCCTTGAGGGGAATAGCCAAATAGGCTCAAAAGTTAGCTTCCATTGGGGGAAAAATCGAGATTTAACATTAATAGGGTATTCTATTACGAACATTTTTCGTGTTTATTCAAAATATGAAAATTTTGAGAGGACTAGAGTGGTGATTACATTTTGTTTTTGGAGGAGAGATTGATCCATAGCTGCAACCCTTTGTTCTCTCCAGGCGCAGCAGGCATTTCTGAATGAATAATTCCTTGACCAGCAGTCATCCACTGAGGAAATTAGAAGTCATGACCCATCAAATGCAGTATGGAGGTGAACTGATGAAATATTATTCAATAAGCTCGAGGAGTGATGATCATCAATAGTACCTGCAGATCTCCAGCTCTGATGGTACCCTTATGCCCTGCAAAATCCTGGTGAGTGAAGGCTCCCTGAATTCCATGATTTATGTACCATGTTATAATTCTTTGCTAGATTCTTCATCTTTTCTATGTTATACATACTAGCAAATTAATTTATTACCTCCAGCATATAAGTGACGGTTTCAAAACCTGCCATTGAATGGATAGATTGAGAAACTTAAAGCTAATGGCTTTACACCAAATCGGGAAGTGAATGAACAAAAAAACAAACCTCTATGAGGATGATCAGGAAACCCAGCTGGTGCAGATACTGATGTGGAATAGTAAAAGGAATAATTGAATTATCCATCACTAATACAATGCAGTGGGGTTTATTAGGATAGAGAGGTTAATTACTTACCTGAAAACTCATCCAGCATTAGAAATGGATCCAAGTTTTTTAGTTCTCCCCTGCACAAGATCAGTTTCCAAGTGAGAATCATGTAAGTTGAATCCTCTGTTTAAGAAAGGATTAAGAAAATAGTGGCTGATCAGAAATGACCTTCCAATGCTCCTCCTAACAATGGCTCCATTGCCCTCATGTTGGGGCCTTGCAAGCACCTTCTTGACCACATATCTAGGATTCTGAAAGCTTTGAGTTTCATCATCTCCCATGGCACTCTTATGCTGACTTTTGATGAACCAGTACCTCTTGGCTTTGGGATGACAAAACAGGGGAGGAAAACAAGCTATGCTGGTGGTTTGTTTGATCGTTGAGGATCTAAATAGAGCACTGTAATTTATAGAGGAGCAACAAGAGCTCATAATGCTCATCATCATGATCCAATTGAGTTGTAAGGGTTATTTAGTAAAGACCTTTTGGCTGGTCTATATTTTTGGAGCAGACGCATGTTTATCTAAATAAATTAACATTTGTGTAGTTTTTGTACAACACATGAGGTGGATGAGAGAATTTTGATTGTACTTCTCATTTCCCACAAGAAAATACATCTGGCAGATGGTCGATTAGAATGGGCGTTGGAAAAAACAAAACTTTCAAAGTCTAACTAAAATATTACAGGAATTAATAATTAGTTCCATGACTATCACTAAACTAGCGATGTCATCCTTACGTGAACATGATATGTGAGCATCCCTCGTTGACTTTTTCATCTTGTGTAAATGGAAGGAATTGAGTTAGTAGTAATGATGATGGTGGGGGTTGGTTTGGTTTTAGAACTCAAAAAAGTTAATAAAAAAATGCAGGACAACTACTGGAAAAACATTTTGCAATAGAACATATACATTTGGATCCTTTGGTCTCTTTCCTCTGCTCTTTCTGTTTATCCCCTTCATTTCTGTTTTCCTTTATGCTTGTGCATCTCGTGCCTCCTGGATTGCAGCTCTTGCAGGTTTTACATCGCTTTTTCTTGAATAAACAAGTAGTTACCATCAGGAACAAATGGACGGCAACTTCATTAAAAAAAAACCACTAGAAGATGGCTGGACTTTGAAGTTAAAAAATAAAAAAAAAAATCGATATTTCTTATCCTCTAGGAAGGCTAGCTTGGAAAGATTGATTGACTAAATTTTCAGGTTAGTTTCCTTCAAACATTTGGCTATATTTAACAATAAATTCCATTTTTAATTACTCATGTTAATGATAGAGCCTTACTATTTCAGTACCATTTTTTAAAAAAATTATATTACCAAATAATTCCACATATTAAAAAAGAAATATACATCATCCATGATGTAGCATCAGCATCATGATAGTTTTCTACAAATATTTGATAGTTTTCTGCAAATATACATCATCCATGATGTCACATCTGGTATCGACCTTGACTTTCAATTAGTTATTCTACAAATCAGATTCTACCACATACGGCTAGATAATGTTTCAATTTAAAACATGATTGATATTGATAGAATTTAAAAGTAATATTTTACAATATGAAGATAACACATGCTTGTAAATTATTTTTAAATATATAATCAGTTTTATGATATCTTATATTATTATTTTTTTATCATTAACACATGCTTGTTGAAAAGGCACTGGTGTGTAAATGCGTGATTTAGTTTTTTTTTCTTATCCTTTTCATGAATTATAGTAGACCTTCATGGTTGCACTTGCTACATAGTGTTGAGCACCACTAGAGAATGGACAAGCTGATCTTATCACAGAATGGTTGTGTTATATACTCCACTCTGCACCATCTTTATTGCTCATGTTTTGGTGGCCATAGAATGTAATGGAGATAGGCAGTCTACCACTTTGCATTTTCGTAATGCTTGCGTATTCGATATGTCAATTTGGATTTATCCAAATCACTAGTAATTCGTTTATGCGTCTTTGATTTTTGCTTGAAACATTCTTTCCCTCTATTTTCTGTGTTACACTGTCATATGTTCGGTGATAAGGTGATTCAGTATGTAGTATGTTTGATAATAAGAAATAAATTGTCCTCAAAGCATAAATACAGAATAATATAATAAGAATAGGTATTTTTCAATTTGATGCATGAAAATGAATGCTAGAGTTTGATATAGTAATAGCCAAGAATAAATTGGGAGAGAATAGTAGTTCATAAAAATTGATGTTTCATGCGAATTATACAATAAAACAATTATTTCATAAGAACTCAAAAGGAATGAAAAAACTATACCTACAAATTAATTTAATTAAACATATATTAAAATAAGCATATATAAAATTTAAAATAAAACAAACCTCCTTTGTTTTCCAATAAACATATTACAGTCGCATCAAAATCTACTCATTTTCAGACATTTAACATGACTATTGAATGCATCTTTGGCATAGGCTTTGTGATGGGATTTGTGACAATTTTTGTAAAAATATATGTATTTAATGTTAACTTCCTTCTGTGTAACTATGTCTCTAACAAAATTGTATTTGGTACTTATGTGTTTGGTTTTCGAGTGATACTTGAGATCTTTAGTGAATGCAATTAGAGCCACAATTCAACTACGTGCTTGTTGAACCATAAGGGACTCAATTTCTTTTAAACCAACTAGATTCTTGCACAATTATTGAAAATTCTACAAATTCAACTTTCATTGGCGATAAGGATCTTACGCCACCAAATCGATGGATTGTTTAGTTAGAAAACATAGTTTGAGGATAATTTTCTCCCATCGATATTGAACCATATCAATATAGCTTATGCAATGTAGAGCATCCCCTTAATAGCACAATGAAGTCTACAGAATACCTCTGTGTAAAATGCCTCTATCATTTTGACAACTTTCCAATGAGTTTCTCTTGAATCAGATTAATATTTATTATCTAGCATAGTAAACATTATTGCGTACATTGGACCTTCAACAACATTACTATTATGTCACTTTTTTTACTTAGGTTTAGGTTTAGACCTTTTGCAACAAGAACATGAATGGGTTTACAATCTTGCATATGGAATCTTTTGAGAATTTTCTTGAAGTATATCTCTTGTGAAAGAGGTAACACCTTGGAACAATCCTTCTTGATTTTTTACACCAAGTATACAAGTTTCTTTGCTCATATCCATCATCTCAAAATAGAGAACTACCAATTTTTAATGACTAATAAATACTCCTAGTTATTTCCCACCAATAGTATGCCATCCACATAAAATGATAGAATCACAAGTTTATTTTTGGATCTTTTGATATACAGTGGTTGTTATCAATCATGTTAAAATTATATAAAAGAATAGTTTAATGAAATTTCAAATATCACTGTTTAAAAGGTTGTGTAAGATCATAAATCAATCTTAGGCTTTGGTTTCTTGACCTTTAACAACAAAGAAAAATTATTCAATGTTGATTTCTTCTTCCAATTCATTTCAAGAAACGATTATTACATCTAAACTTGCAGCTATAACATTTCAAGTACTTGCATTAAATAATTTGTAGAAATCAAATCATTCTAATCCTTAATACCATAAAGAGATAACGTTTGATTTATGTTGCCCTTGGATGGAAACTAATTTTCCAATAGAGTGCTTGAGTCCACAACTCAAGCCTTGATTAGAATTCACCTCTAGTCACTTGACATATTAACTATGATCAATTTAAGTGAGTTCGCCTATATCAAGATCTACCCTTGTCTAGGTACATTTGCTCTCAACACGGAGAAAATTAAGAAACCAAAGTGGCAAACTAGAATACAAATAATCTATGTATCCAATCCAATGCCAATGTTGGATAAACTTAACGTAGAAAGAAGAAATCAAATCTGAGTTGCCGAATGCCGATTACTCCTAAGAAAGATCGTCAATGATTGCATGTGTCGCCGGTTCATTAACCAGGTCAAGTAACGTTGAATCTGGGATGACTAAGAAAGTTTTTCACTAGCCGCTAAGGTAAATAGGAAAGTGCTTCTTTAGTTGCGCATCTCGTTTAGAGAAAAAATCTCTATAAATATATTATAACTAAGAATTGAAATGTGAATATTAAATGATAATTGAACACCTTATCGTAGTCTTGGAGCTTGTATTCACAGCTTGAGGGAAAGGCAGAGGCCTAAAATATTGTGTCCCGCGATGAATCTCATTAAATACTATATAGGTCGTCATGTGCAACCACTGCATGAGGTCCACAACTGCGTGCTTATTAGAAGGGCACCCACTCTTTAGTAGATTCGGATTGGTTGGACATGGCTACACCAGATCCATTATTCCTTTGATAATGGGTTGGCAATATTGATTGTTTTAAATGCCATTTGACCCAACGCCTTTTCTGCAAATTATGAGTAAAATACATGTCGGGTGCCACCAGGTTTGGGATCAAATTTTAACCAGTAGTCAGGTGCTGTCCTCCTCCATATATTATTTAACTATCTAAGATTAGTAGTCACCCGTGACTTACCTCTTCCGTGTTTGCCTGAGGACAGATTGACAGAAGCGCTGTGAGTGAGCGAATCACAATTTGCTACCCTGAGTAAAATAAATGCACTTGAGACTAATACGCTCTCTCACTTTTATCTCTAATCTCAAGAAGTTAGAGCATCCTCAATGCAACTTTTTAACATGTTTGTAAAATTAAAAAAACTCAACAAAAACACCTGAACAAGTGTGGAGGTGTGGTTTGGGATTTTTAGTTCAAGAGCAAATTTAAAATTTGTTTTTTTCTGAGAGGTATAGCCAATAATTAATATTGTATGTTTGACCATTCAAAACAATTTTAAAAATGAATTATATAATTGGCAATGTAATAGGGCCCACATAAAAGTTATATGGAGGTTTTTTGATTGTGCAGAGAATAAGTTTCTTAATTTTGATGTGACATATTAGTAAAAAAAATTATTGAGAGGTTTAACTATTGAAGATGTCCTTAATAATGTCCGCCTAAAAAAATGTGTCATCTTGTCATAGTTATTATGTTAATTTAACAATTGGAACTTTGATTTGGCAAATTTCTCAATAATGGTACTCGAAGTTTTTTAAAAAAATCTTCAATGGACACAATAAATTTCATTTTTCCAATTGTTGTTTTTAACTTAAACACTTCACTTCTCCCATACATAAAAGGCTCTCCAATAACCTTCTTGATTCAAAATTCAATTTCAGTACCAAAGTCTAGGTGAAGGTTCTCTAACATTCAAACTCTCCCTTTGGTATTTGTTCAAAACTTAACCTTGAGTTTATCACTTCATAAAGATGGGTCCCTACCCCTTTGCTCAAACACTCATTTTCTTGAGTCATTGCACATGACTTAAGATGAATCTCTCCCTTAGAGTGCACTTCCCTACACTTATTCGTATTGAAAGTCTTTTTTAAATTTCAACTTTTATATTCTGAGGTTAAAAGTTCAACAATCAATATTAACATCCCCTCAATTCTTGGTACTTTCATTTTGATCTATTACTAAGAATTTCTCCCTTTGAATATTTAATCAAGCATATGAGCTAGAGATAATGAGATAATTGACTATCTAATAGTAAAAATAGGCGACTAAAACTTAGTACCTAGTAGTAAAAATAGACAACTATACCATGATTGGGTTAACTATCCTTCTAATCTAAGCTGATACATTCTATATCCATTTATCCTGAAGGGATCACATTCTTAGGAATCTAATATCTATTTGAGCTTCTTGAATGTATTAGGTATTCACTAGGAATAATCTCCCTACATATTTTCCTATTTCTTCTAGACTTCTTAAAAGTCTTAACCATGGTAGTTTCATCAAGGTCAATATTAGAGATGACCTCTCTTATAACCTTAACTCTACTTTTTGGCCTAAGGTTGGTTCTATAGTCATATAGAACCCTATGGTAGGATGACACACTATCCTTAGACTATGATTTGTATCTCAAACTCTTCTTGTCCTTGGATAGTTCTTGCCTATCTAAATCTAAATTTTCTTTCTTAGACACCTAAAACACATTTATCATTTTCTTAAGGTCTTCTCTAATTGATTAAGTCTTGACGTTAACATTTGATTTTCCTTTTCTAAGGCCTAAATTTTAGATTTTCATGTCAACCTTAAAGATTTTTCTTTTTAGGCTTATATCTACCCTTCTTAAGTTAGTTTTAGCATTACATATTCTAAATTGACCTTAGATTTATGAGATTTCTTATTTTTATCATAGTGAGCATTAAAATTATAAAATTTAGTTTTAGCATGCTTCGTATCATGGTATGAAAGGATTTTATTAAATAATGATACCTTGTGTTACCTTAGAAGCAACCTTAAATTTTGAGCTTCCTCGTTTATCATTATTTGGTTCCTCCCCCTTAGATATTAGCTTTGGTAGTGTCCTCGTTGGTTGCCCAAGAAGCACACTCTATGCTCATTGCTCTTTTATTTCATTGATCTGACTTCCTTTGACTTCTTTTCTTAGGTGCACTTGAACTTTTTTCTTTGTTAACTTTGGACACTTACTTTTATAGTGTCATTCTCCCTACACTTAAAGTATTTAATTTGATATTTATTTTTAATAATTGAAATTCCTTTACTTTCATTTGCTTGGTTCTCTATACTTGTAGAGGTGGTATATATGTGTTTTTTCCTCATCGACTCTGGATGTTGAGGGTTTCTCTTGTTTCGGTGTCAATGATCTTTCCTTCCTCCTTGGTTATTGAGGTGGATTCTTCTAACTTTCTTCATCTCGAATGTTAAGCACCTCTCACCCTTCAAATTCTCCTATTGAGTCTCCCTCGTTGGGCACATCCTCTTTCTATGCCAATGATAAATCATCATGGAACTTAGCCAACTTGTTCCATAATTTATTTGCATCCTTATATTCATTTAATTGACACAAAATAGCATTAGATAGAAAATCAACTAAAATTTTAATTATCTTATCGTGTTCCTCAGGTCTCTTAACTTGTACCTTGGTCGATTTGCGTTTTCTAAGAGATCTTCCTTTTTATCCTCTGCAGCTTCAAATTCCTCCTTCATGATAATTTATATCCATTTGAAAGGATAATTCAGTTCTTACCCTCCATTGAGCAAATCCTTCTAATATGAAAGGCAATGGAAATTGAATGTTATATCTAAGTCATTTTCGAACTCCATTGGCTTAGGTGGATCCTTCCACTATTCTATCCCCTTACTCCCTTGGCGGTTAGTTTGATAAGGAGCAACCTACTCTAATCCACTTGTAGGATTGTTGTCGTCACTGGAGGGCGTCAATAGCGAGTGTCATTTTTAATTGATTGTGTGCGCATCTATAATCATTAGCATAATGGAAAATAGAGATAAAAATACAACAAATTACAAGCACATAACACTTGGATTTTATGTGGTTCAGAACTCCTGGGTTCCTACTCTACGGTCGAAAGTCTTATCGCATCACCATTATCTTTCTCTTTGCTGAACATCTTCTAGAGGTAGAGAACTTTCTTACAAGATCTATTCTTTACAAGCAACACAAACAGGAATACAATGATACAAACGAAAATAAATACAATGTAATAAAACAACTTTGCACAATAAAATTAGATGATTGACACGTTCTTAACTTAATTCTCATCTAATTCATTTAGCTCCCCTCTCCACTCATCCAAGCATATAGGCCTCAAGCACACAATTTTAGATTGTCTTGTACACAAGCTCCACAAACTTCACTCAAATTAGACTTGTAGTTCTTGGGCACACAATTATGCACACTAGTATTGAGTAATTACGCTCACTTCAGACATTTTTCACAGTATTCTTAGGTTATGTGAAGAAAGATCAATTAAGGGGTCATTTTATAGTCGACCATCAAATGGCTAGGAGGTAAGAGGTTTTTTTTTTTTTTTGAGGGCATGTTCCTGTCAGAAATCGATCTCTTGTCTCATTGTAGTAAATCTGTCACCCTCTAATCAGCTGGGCACCCCGTGGGGACAATTATCATATGCACAAGCTCGGAGAGCTTCACTTATTTTAGACATTGATGTTACGACTGGTGTGAACTAGAAGGGAGGGTGGGTTGAATAGCTTCGATCGCTTCTTTCAATCT
>JBAMIE010000118.1:1503105-1521699 GCA_037177295.1 Kaempferia parviflora
ATATTTTCACAAGGATCTTCTGGAAGGGATCCGTTCCGCTGCGGTTGTGCGAAGTATTCGCCCGCAAAATTTTTGTTTTGCATGCCTAGATCCCTACATCTATACTATGTTGATCATGCTTGTTTTGATATGCCATGTCTAATTGCTTTATTATATATCTGTCGAGGTGATTATGCACGTTTTCTGCATTATGGCATTGCATGCATTTTTCCGGCGACTATGTCTCCCTTGTGGTTGAGTAAGTCGTCGACCCATTGCCGCACGCTCAGCCACTCATGGGTATTGGTAGTTGGAGTAGGTGTCGCATGTCCTGTTGTGCTCCCTACTCGCATCATCTTATGGGTAGTGATAGCTGGAGTCGTGAGCAGCAAGGACCCCGTCGCTACGTAGCTTGTGAGAGTACTATGCGAAATGTCCACTCGGCCACGTGTATACAGTGGTAGCTAGAGTGTCGTACAGTTGTCATTGTCCCAACCTCTCCACTATACAGGCATCCTGGTAGCTAAGAGGTGGGCGAGAGTGACCATGCTGAGCATACGCATATGTTATTACGATTGCTTATGCGACTATTTTATTATTCTTATTTGGTTGTGCTATGTTTTCTCATGCTTATGTTATATATGCTGTATTTACATGACTTAGCTTGCTTACTAGTAGTTATACATATTATGTTTGATGATATGCTAGATATGACCCATGTAGACTCCCGCATGGTATTATATGATATTAGACACCGTATCTCAAGTATGGATGACGTTTATGTTTAACTTTTATACCTATTGTTGCATCCTTCGAGACTGTATACCTTTGAACTTCTCTATGTTTATTATGATCATGCACTATCTATTCTATGCGCGCTGAGTTCTAGACTCACCACCGCTTGAACTGGTTTCTTTCGCCAGGTAGCAGGTAGATATTTCCTGGTGTCACTTGGAGGTTCCTGCAAGTCTGTCCCATATCACAACATCGGGAGACATCTTTCATATCTTTCGATATTTTGGTTTTCCTTTCATCTTTCATATTTTCAGACTTGGTGTTGTAATAAATGAACTTGGATTTACGCTTTTTAGCCTGGTGGCTATTTGTGTTTGGTTTTGTTGGTTGTCGTGTTAAGCCGAGCTGACTCGCAGTAGAAGGTATGGATTTATGGAGTCTTTCTTATATTTTTTTTTTAAACTGTGTGGTTGTCTTTATTTACTGCTTTTATTCTGGCCATGTTGGCCGAGGGTTAAGTAACCCTGAGGGTTTTGTACATATACTTCATATTGTCACAGTTACAAGGGAGATATTGCCTGATTGTCGTCGGGCAAGTACTCTTATGGGGTGTGACAAATCTGGACTCGGATACATGACTAAACAAAAGTTTAAATCATACCTATCTATAATTAATCGAAACAATAGAAAAGTGGTCCAAGCATGGATCCCTAAGTCTAGTCAAGTTAGACTTAATCAATATTGGATCCTCAAAGATCAAATTCACTCCCTTCATAGACTTTATCAAGACTATGATCCCGGATGAACCAAGAAAAAACCATCTTAATTCTTAATTAATTAAACTTAATCAATTAATTCTTGACTAATTAAACTTTAATTAAACCTAATCAATTAATTCTTAATTAATTAAACTTAATCAATTAATTCTTGATCAAGTAAACTTTAATTAAACATAATCAATTAATCCTTAAATCAATTATCCTTGATTAATTAAATCAATTAATCCTTAACTAAACTTAATCAATTAATTCTTGATCAATTAAACTTTAATTAACAATAATTAAACCTAATCAATCAATCCTAATCAAATTAATCCTAACCTTAATCAATTAAATATAATCAATTAAGCTTATTAACTCAACTTTAATTTAATCAACCTTTAATTAAATCACCTTGAATTAATCAAACCAAAACCTCAAATCTTAATTAACTTAAAATTATAATTAGAAAAACTAAGGATAGATTTAACTTGACCAATAGTATTAGAGAAAATTGGAATGATAGTAAGTTAGGAAAGCTAAGTCTATGCATGTCTAGGAAGATATGGCTTCGACCTAGTGTAGATAACTTAGTGGAACTAACTGAAGTTAACCCTTTCCAGTCTAAACTAGTTAGACCAGAGTTTTGTACTAAGTTATGTGGGTATGACTATTTGGAAAATTTCGAAGTACATAATTACTTCTAATGATGTTCAGGTGACTCACCATAGCATAGAAATTGATTCAAAGAATGTCTACTGGTGGAACCCAAAACTAAATTTAAATCTAACACATGTTAAAACAACCCCCTAACAACTAATGAAACTCATCTCATAAAATCATTGGATATCTTTGTCTAACAACCTAGACTTGGTGAGATGATTAAGGATTAAATCAAACTCAAACTCAACTTAATCAAATCTTTATTAAACCTAAACCTAAACTAATTAAACTCAAGCCCAACTCAAACCTAATTTAATTAAACCTAAGTTAAACTTAATCAACCATCCCACAAATACCCATAGGAGTAACATAATTGGCAATCTAGATTGGGTGAGATAGAACTTAAGGAGTAGAATTCAGTCAATCTATCTTTTTATCCATTTAAATTGAATCCAAATCACATACTTTATGTGTAGGAACATATAATGATTTGGACTAATGGATGTTAGATAGTAGATGCTCCAGACACATGACTGGAGACAGATTGAAGTTCACCAAATTAAGACTCAAAAATCTAGGATCAGCTGCGTTTGGCAATGACGGAAAACTTAAGGTAATCGGAATAGGTAATATTGAACTAGGTTCCTATTTCAATATTCGAAAAGTTTTATTAGTGGATAAGTTTAAATTTAATTTACTGAGTATTAGTCAATTATGTGATTTCGGTTATTTAGTAACATTTTAAATTTTGAATGTATAATTCAAAATATTGAAAATTCGAAAATTATACTTAAGGGACATAGGAAAAATAATATTTACACAATTGACATACCAACTTCTTCAATCAACTATCTTTTGACACAACAAGAGAAAACCAAATTTTGGCACAGAAAACCGGGTCACACTCACACCAGACTCATTTAAAAAATGAGTCAAAATGGTTTAGTTAGAGGTTTACCAAAATTAAAAACCTTAGAAAATACAATCAGTAATGCTTGTCAATAAGGTAAGCAAATCAAATCAACCCACAAACCAACAAACCTAAACTGAACCAACTCTATACTTGAGCTCCTACATTTTCTTTGATTCACATGGATCCAAGTCACTAAGTGGAAACTAATATTACTTAGTAATAATTGATGACTACTCAAGATTTACATGGGTAAATTTCTTTAAAACCAAAGATCAAACCTTTGAAATCTTTAACAACTTCTGCAAATTAATAGAAAATCAAAAAGATAAAAAATTAAAAGAATAATAAATGACCACCGGGGAGAATTTGAAAATCATAGGTTTATTGAATTTTGTCAAACAAATAGGTACCACCATAAATTTTCATGTCCTAAAATCCCCCAACAAAATAGACTAGTAGAACGAAAAAAATAGAACATTTCATAAAGTTGCTAGAACCATGTTAAATGAATATAACTTAAATAATCAATTTTGGGCAGAAGCAATAAATACAACATGTTATATTCAAAATAGAATTTTGATTAATAAAATTCACAATAAAATCCCTTTGAAATATATTATAATAAAATACCCAACTTAAACTATTTAAAAGTATTTGGATGTAAGGTTTACATATTAAATACGAAAGACTACTTAGGAAAATTTACATCTAAATCAACATTTGATATCTTTCTAGGATATTCCACAACTAGTAGGGCCTACAAAGTATACAACAAAAAAATCCTAAAAGTTTATGAAACAACCAATGTAATATTTATTGAAGAAAATCAAATTAATGATCAAAATACTAGAAATATAGAGGAAGAGGAACTTAGACCTGACCAAATTGAATCAAGAGAACCAATTGAATCAAGAGAACCAATTGTTAATCCTAACACAAGACCACTAAGGGTTAGAACTAACCACTCATCTAACTAAATTTTGGGTGACCCAAACCTAGGAGTTCGAACTCGTTCATCCTATAGAAACCTAAGTCAAATGGCCCTAATATCCAAAATTGAATCCAAGACTATAGAAGAATCCCTACCAGACCCGGATTGTATAATTACAATGCAAGAAGAACTAGCACAATTTGAAAGAAACTAAGTCTAGGAACTAGTACCTAAACACAAAAAAAAAAACTAGTACCTAAACCTAATAATAAAATCATAATTGATACAAAATAGGTTTTTAGGAATAAACTAGATGACAAAGGTGAAATTATAAGAAATAAGGCTAGACTAGTAGCTAAAGGGTTCAGCCAAGTAAAAGGGTTAGATTATGATGAAACCTATGCACCTGTAGCCAGACTTGAATCCATCAGGTTGCTATTAGCCTATGCAGCTCATAAAGGATTCAAGTTATTTCAAATGAACTTAAAGTCTGCATTCCTTAATAGCTTCATCAAAGAAGAAGTATATGTAAATCAACCCCTATGATTTGAGGATATCACACAAACCATGTCCTTAGGTTAAAGAAAGCACTATATGAGCTAAAACAAGCTCCTAAGGCTTGGTATGAAAGAATATCAACATACTTGATATCCAAAGGGTTTAACTAGGGCCAAGTTGACCTAATCGATCATTTATGAGCTGCATAGGCTATCATACTATACCAGTTGCATAGGCTATCATACTGTTTAGAATATTAGCCTATGCTATCAATTGGTTTTAAAATTCTAGGCCAAATTGTTATATTGGTTTTCAAAAACTTTCACTTTTACTATATTTTATAAATATTGGACTTACCCTAAGTTTTTCCCTTTAGAAAGTATGTACTCATAGGCTTCAGCCAAAGTATCTCACAAACACACTAGCAATACCTTGCTTGTGTACAAATAACACTTAGAATGATGTGAGATGCATAGGGTATTGCCTTGATTTTTATATGCTTATGTTTGTGCATCAACATAAAATCTAGGCGAAAAAATCAAAATCAAATTGATCAAGTTAAGTTATCCTTCTTGGTATAGCTAACTGGATCACTTTCTTAATTTGACTAACCCAGTGAACGCTACTACCTTATGGTAAATAGCTAGTAACTAAAGGTTAGACATTTCTTTTAAGGAAAGTAGATGATTACTTTTAATATTCCTTTTCTAATTATTCCATGCTTAGACTTTAGGATAAAAATGAACCATCCCCTATAAACTTGAAGCACTTACTTAAAAAGTTTTTTTTAATCAAGGAAAATTAATTTTCTTAGTTAAAGTATTTTTCCCTTTAAAAATTTTAATAACTTTTAAAAGTCTTTTCAAAATGTTTTTAAAAAAATTAAGTATTTTGCAAATTAAGAACTTTTCTCTCTACTTAGTATAGTAAAGCACTATTTTGCAAATTAAGAACTTTTCTCTCTACTTGGTACTTTTTTATATATGTTAAACGGTGAGTAAAAGAAGTTAAGTTAAGAGGTTAAGTTTGCCTTGAAAAAGGAATATAAATGTATTTTTTCAAAATTATTAGCTTTTGAAGGTACTTTTCAAAGTTTTTCAAGCTCAATTTTTTTTAAGGTACTTTTCAAATTTTTTTCCCAAATCCATTCAAGGTGAATAAAGAAAAGTTAAGTATTTAACCAAAAGGTTCTAAGTGTTTCTGAGTTCAAAGAAATCCTTTAAAAGGTAAAAATAAGATATTTTCATATAAAGAAAAACTAAGTCTTTTTCTAAACCCTTTTCTAGCTAAAGTATGTTTCAAAACTAAATTTCAAATTGAAAGAAGTGTTATATTTTAGGGGGAGTTCTTAAACTTTTAACTTAAGAATTTCTTAGTTCTGTTTGAACACTTAGATACTTATCTTTTGAAAAAGTTTTTCTTTGCGTGAAAGTACTTACTTATTCTTACTTGTACTTACTTATTCTTACTTATACTTACTTGTTCTTACTTATTCTTAATTATTATCTATTTGTTTAACATAACTTTGAACTCTGTTGTCATAATCAAAAAAGGAGAGATTGTTGGTGCAGGGAGCACCAATGATTGAACTTAAGTTTTGATAATGACAAAGGGTTCTAAGTTAAGGGTTATTGTTGTTCTAACAAGCTAAACTAAGTTTGTAGGAAAGTCTTAAGTAATCTTAACAAGAGAAAAATCCTAGGGGGTGGTAACCCTAGGTCCTAGGGGGAGATAACCCTGTTGGGATCTTGATGTTAGGCTTGAGGGGGGTGAATAGCCTTTTTTCGATTTGTACCTATAAAATGTTAGCGGAAGTAAAGGACAAACAAAAGGCTAGAATGAAAATGATGAAAATGCACCGCTAACTCCTTTCGTTTACTTGGTCTCCACCTCCTCGAGGTGACTAATCCAAGGCCACGCATACACCTAAGCAATCTCCACTATGGTCTTCTCCTTCTTGAATCAAACACAAAGGTGGAGAAACCTTTACAAGAGTGTCTCTTCCTCTTACAAGATAAAAGATTGAGTTTTGAAGGAAGCGAATGAAAAAGCTCAGCTTGGAGACCACTTGGACGAGATTAGATGTGAGAAAGGCAAGTGATTCTCTCCAAGCTTTTGAGATGACTTTTATATGTTTTCCCGTCACCAGTCGACTGCTGTTAAGTAACGGCTATCAACTAATCGGGATTTGGTAGGATTTGGTACGTCATCATCTAATGGTCACCTACCACTGGCCAGTCGACTGTGTCCAAATGGTGGGCGACAGAAACATTCTGTTCGCCGCCAGTCGACTGCACAGTCGACTAGTACCCGTATCAGTCGACTGATAAAAGTATCAATCGACCGGTGCATGCTGATTTTGTTCTTCTAGCTTCGACCTTGCCTTCTAGTCTCCTCCATCGGCCTTACGTCCCTCAGATGCTTCTCCATCCTTCACGACCCGCCTTCAGGAGCTTCCTTCGGTCTTGTCCTAGCTGTAGAACCTTTTGCCAAGAGCTCCTCGCTCCGGGACTTCAATCTTATTTTTGCACCTTTGTCTGCACACTTAGTAACATATATCAGTACTGATGCAAACTCTAATGTGAACTTCTTGCCCAAATATCAAAACCTAGGGTACATTATTGCTCCAACAATCTCCCCCTTTTTGATGTTTGGCAACAGTTAAAGTTTGGGAAAATATAGCAAATAATACATCAATAAGCATGCAGTAAATATGTAAATTGATATACAATGAATAACATATAAGTAGCATGTAATGAGACCAACTCATGTCTCCCCCTTCACTAATGCTCCCCCTTCATCTATAATTTTCCCATAATGATAAGGCGTAGATGAGTTTTGATTCCAACTTAAACTATACTCTCCCCCTTTGCCATACACCAAAAAGAGATCAATAAAATCAACTGATCTGATCTATATAAGAGGGAGAACATAAGAGTAGCGATGAAAGAGTAATGACTGGTACGATAAAAGGAGTGACGAAAGCATGCTTCTTACACATGTTGCTCTAGAGAAGAACTCAGTACCAGTCGACTGGCACAAATAACAATTGGCTGGTACGATAAGAGTAGTGACGAAAAGCATGCTAAAAAAATGACATACTTCACACATCATATGGAGCATATCATAGAAACATTATTGCCCACTTAGTTTGTCATATCTAGCATATATAAACAAATTTGATTGTCAACATGAAGGTGCCATAGCAACAAATAAACTTCATGAGATAAGATAATCAAACATAAAACCAAGCAACCAAGGATATGAAAAGCATAATCATAAACTCAAACTAGAAAGTAGCCAAACACTAGAAGTCACAATAGAGATGCACAGCATATCATAGTCATACATGTCATATCAGAATAGAAATAGTGTTTGCGATATAACAATAACATAGTGAAACATAATCTCAACACTAGAAAAACAAACATCCAATATCATGTAAGCCTCGTCCTGAGGAGGGGTGGAGGAGGACCTTGGTAAGCAAGGTACTAGCGGTTCATCATCTCGAACATCGCCATCTGCTGCTCGCGAATGTCCTAGAACTCTTGTCGAACAAACTCCTCCAGGTGAGTGACCCTCTCTCCAAAGGTCATGCGAGCCAGTCCTAGAGCAAGAGCATGAGCAATAGTAGGAGCATCCTCCTCATCACTATCTGAATCGACAGCCTCCTGTCCTGGTCGATGACGCTAAACTAGTACGCCCTGTCAACGCTCTATCTGTGCCAAAGAGAGCTGACGAGTGCCAATTTGATCAAAGTCCTTGGACAACTGATGCACATTTCCCTTAGTAATGTCAATACCTCTAGGTGAAAAAAATGATATGATGACATGACAAAATGGCATGTACAGCTTCCCTTACATAGGGCGAGAGAAGTATACCATAGACTAGAAAACCTGAAGGGGTACATCAATATCTAGACGCTACCCTAAAGCATACATCATGACTAAATGAGGAAGTCAAATTTTTGCTTGCCCTTTGGTAACAATAGGCAAGATGCATGCAATAACAACCTTATAGAAGACATAATCAAGGGCCGACATGCGAGTAGCGTCAAAGATGCATCGAAGAGGTGGTCGAGCAGAGTGAAAATAATGCTGGTGAATCATGTCTATGGACACCTCAGAGAGTGTATCATCAAGAAGCTCAATAACCTAAGGGAAACATACAAGTGAACTCTGAGACCCCCTACAACCTAGAAATTGACCTATGCAACCTGGAGAAAGCTCAATGTGGGTGCCTCCGACAATGGTCTCATATAGATCCTCATCCTCATTTATAACAATAAAATTCCTTGCATAGGTTAAGATTCACCGCATGTGTGCAGTTTACCAATTTCTCCAGTTTGTAGTGTCGAATTGTGGCTACAATGTCAGGGCAGTTTCAGTAAAATAGGACATATTTAAATACCGACAGTTGATCATTTGAAAATCAGTACGATCAAACCATCGCCGAGCCACCTCGGAAGGAAACTGATCCCTGTCAAGTGTGGGAGGTGGTTGCCGGGATGTTCCCTCGCCCACACGATGTTTTTGCCTAACTCTAAAATGCAAATGCAATGCAAGTTTGTCCAAGATGATCAAACCGTGGCACGACATGGGAAAATAACCACAATACACTTAGAATTTGTCAAAAAATCAAAGCAAATGATGGAGATGAGGTAGAAACTCGTTACCGACGCTCCATGTCATTGGATGTTGAAGAAAAAACTGAAAGAGAGCTTGAGCGTAACCTTAACCCCGAAATCCCCCCTTTTCTTGTGATTTGGAGAAGAAGAACCGGAAATGAGGGAAGAGGAGTGTAGATCTGGAGTTATGAAGGAGCTTTGAGGAGTTTAGAGAGTATTGGCGAGGGTTTATGGTCAGAGAAGAAGGTGGACGGCGGCGGAAACTAGGGTTTTTGTCGCCGCTCACACGGGTGCGCATATATAAAAACCCCAACAGCAGTCGACTGTTAAAGGTATCAGTCGACTACTGTCAACCCGAAATTGTTCAAAAAAATATTCTGCAGCCTACCAGTCGACTGCGTAGTCGACTGGTAATACCAGTCGACTGGCACGGCCTGGGCAGCACGGCCCGGGCAGCCTAACCTGCATTTTGAGTTGAATTTCAGAAATGCACTAAAAAATCTATGAATCTTCAAAAATTCTCAAATTTTGTGAAGAAGTTTGTGATACTATTCTCTTCACGAGAAAAATATATAGATAAATATATTTCTCACAAATCTCAAGATTGATCCAAAACCCAAAAGTATCTAAGTGGTTCAATTTATCCTTGACCTAAAGTCCTAATTTTGACTTCCTCTCTATGTAGTCTTTCTTATCAAACACCAGAGCATTCTTATCCTTTGTTTATATGGTAATTGTAAGCTCAATCTATAATATCATGCATGAACATGTTATTTGAAATTTCCAATCATATTCTAAGAGCTATGAGCACATTGATTGTACACAAGCCTTTCCAATGATTGGTCCAATAAGGATTAATATCTCTAGATGACAATATTGGCTCAAAGTAATGTATCATAGCAAACATGATAAACCAAATGCATCTTTTTAACATCTCACATGATGTTAAGGGCACCTCATACCAAAATCAAGGCTTCTTATGGATTTTGTGAGATGTTGTGAGGTATACACCTAAAGTTGAGCTATGGGATTGTAAACCTTATACCACCTACTCTATAAGGCACATACCAAGTTCTCTTCTAAGTGAGGTAAACTCCACTTCTGGTAGAGGCTTGGTGAAGATTTTGGCAAGGTTAGATTTAGATTCAATATAGATAAGTTTAATGTCTCCCCTTGACACATGATCTCAAATAAAGTGATGTTTCACTTCAATGTGCTTTGTCCTAGAGTGATGCACCAGATTTTTTATCAAATTAATGGTGCTCATATTATCACAAAACACTTTGACTTTGGAGTAATGGAGCTCATAATCTTCTAAAGTATGGATCATCCAAAGCAATTGTGTCTCACAACCACCCATGGCTACGTATTCGGCTTCGGTTGTGGACAAGGCAACATAAGGTTGCTTTCTACTACTCCTATCTAATTTGCAACCCGCATAATCGGAATCGGTGTATCCAACCAAATCAAAACTCCTAGTCCTAGGGTACCAAAGTCCTACATTAAGAATACTCTTGATATATCTCAAGATCCTCTTTATCGCCACTAAGTGAGATTCTTTTGCACAAGATTGGTATATTGCACACATACCTACCGCAAATAATATGTCCGGTCTACTAGCGGTTAAGTAAAGTATATGTTTTTATCAAAATTAGTATCTTGTTGAGCTCAACCTTTTCATTTATTAGTCTTATTTATTTTATAGCCATGACTCGTCTTAGTTTAAAGACCAGGAATATAATGAGAAAAAAGAAACTAGTTGTTGTGTTAATGCATTGGTTGGAGATCTTGAATGTAGTGAATTGGTTTTTTCAAATGTGTTGTATTTTAGTGGAATGGTGTAATAGATCGTATTGCTTGAAAAGCCGATATGTGAATGATGTTTTTGCTAGGAAAGGGATGATATATAATTTAGCATATGAGAGTGACACTACTTGCATAGCACAAGTAAGAATGAATAGGGGAGTTTTACAAAGTTGTGTTCTATGCTCGAAAGTGAAGGGGGCCTGAAAGGAACAAGATATATGAAGGTAGATAAGCAAGTAGCAATGTCATTACATTTCCTAGCTCATCATGTCAAGAATAGAACTATACAATTTCGATTCAAAAGGTTTGTTGAAACAATTATTAGTCATTTTCTAGATTTTGAATATTGTTATTCTCCTACAAAATGTGTTTTTTGAAAATCCAAAGGCAATTGCAGACAACTCAATAGATTGGAGATGGAAATATGGTTTAAGGCAATTATTATATTTGTTTTTAAAGTTATGATTTATGATTTTTTTTTCTTATTTTCTTCTGGTTGTTCCTTTTAGAATTGTTTGGGAGCTTTGGATGGGACACACATTAAAATTAGAGTACCAACAGAGGATAGACCTAAATATCAGACAAGAAAGAGTGAAATTACTACTAATGTGCTTGCTGCTTGTTCCCAAGATAAGCAATTTACTTGTGTTGCTGAATGGAAAGCTTCAACAGCAGATAGTAGAGTACTACGAGTTCAATTACAAGGAAAAATGGATTAAAAGTCTAACATAGTTTGCCAATTAATTTTTCAAAATATCTAAATACTTTACTGTATTTTGAGTTTGTGATATATTTTAATACATTTATTCAATTTATAGGATATTATTACCTTGTCGATGTCGATTACACAAACTGTGAAGGTATTTTAGCAACATATAGAAGCCAAAGATATCATTTAAATGAGTGGAAAGAAGGTTGAGTACCTAGAAGTCCTCAAGAGCTTTTTAATATGAAGCATTCAGTTGCTAGAAATGTGATAGAGAGATGCTTTGGGCTACTTAAAATATATTGGGCAATACTTAGAAGTCTAGCTTATTATGCTATTCAAACTCAAAATCGAATTATTATGGCATGTTGCCTTCTTCACAATTTTATAAGGAGAGAAATGGCTGGGATCTTGCAGAAAGAAGGTTGGAGAGAAGGTTAGATAGTCAACCAGATGGAGTTGATAACATTTGTGAAAATGGGGTTTTAACCATTGATACTTCGAGTGAATTTAGTGATTGGTGAGATAATTTGGCCAATGACATTTTAATGAATGGGAAAGATCTAGATGAGATCATGTGTGTAATTCTTATGAATTATTAATTAGATTTTTGTAAATGGACAAAGACCACTATTCTTATTCTGTTTCTTTGTAATTTACATGTGATATATCTTAACATTTTTAATGTTGTGTTTTAGCTTATTTTGATTATGTTGAATTACAATGCTTCAAGGTTGCATTTTCTGACCAACCCATTAAGAAACACAATAAGAACTAACACTGAACTATCCTGTCATCTATTTTTAAGATCTTCAATAATTACATTTGGAGGATTCTTTGCAAGTGATTGATGATTACACTGTTTCTGTAATCTTTTCCCATATGTATGTATATAAAAGCAGTACCAATAGTTTGCTAGCAATTGGTAGAAGGCCGGATATATAAAAGCAGTTATTATGTAGCGAGACAAGCTATATTGATAAGAGTATATGGTGTAAGTGATCCAATCTCTACTGGTATATCTGTTTATTGTGATTGATGATTTTTTTATAATTTTTTGTTTGTTTGTATCATTCTCAACAGATTGTTCCTATTCCTTTATTTTTATAAATCATTTCAATTGTGTCTGACGTTCCCTTTCCTTGTAGTTTCCTTTGAAAGAAATAACATGTTTGCCAGTGCAGTTTCATGCGTTAGCTCTTGGCTTATTTGCTTCAATAATAGCTCCATTTGGAGTCTTTGCAAGTGATTGATGATTACACTGTTTCTGTGATCTTTTCTCATATGTATATAAAAGCAGTACCAATAGTTTGCTAGAAATTGGTAGAAAGCTGGATATATAAAAGCAGTAATCTTTTCCATTCATTAGTAGAAGGTCGGATACTATTTCAATTTTCCATTCATTAGTAGAAAGCAGATCCTCAATAGTTTTTGTAATCTTTTCTCATATGTAATCTTTACTCAATAGAAGGCCGGATGTTATTTCTCTTTATTTGAGCTATTAATTTTTTATGCATTAGGTGAACATAGTTTCTAAACCTTCAGGAGAATCTTACAACTCAAAAAGACCAAGAAAAGACAAACATCAATGGTCTAAGAAGATGTTGCACTTATCAAAGCATTGATGCAATTAAACAATGTCGGAGAGCTTAGAAACAAGAATGAGAAAGGTTTTAGGCCAGGACATGAACTAAAGCTACAACAAATACTTAAGGTTAGCTTGTCTGGATATGAAATTAAGGCAGAACCACACAATGAATCAAGGTTAAGAACTTTCCAGAAGCTCCACAATATTGTGCATGACATGTTGTATGGAGTTGGTATAGCACTTTTGGTTGGGACTCAGAAAAAAAACTTGTTACGACTGAAAATTCCATGTGAGATGAATATAAAAAGGTAATTTATTTTATTATAAAAATGCTTTATTTTTACTTTCATTTGTTTAGTTAGTAATATAAATTTTATTTTATAGACTCATGGAGATACAGAACAGTTTAAATACAAGTCATTGACTTACTACGAGGAACTTTCTGTCATCTTTGGTAGTAACCGATTAAGTAAAGCATTAGAATATGATGAAATCACCAAAAAAAGAATGAAAGACAATGAGGTTTTAATAAAGTTACCTAGGCTTAGCAGGTTGGAGTGACACAAAGTGACAAGAAAATTTGGTTGTAATCTTGAGACTACAAATATTTTCTTTACCATACCATATGATGAGAAAGAAATTTGGGTGAAAGTATCATTGAATAGAGATATTTGAGGGGTAGACCTCTAGGTTTTGTTGTTATTTCTTAGGACAAGTTAAACTTATAATTTCCTTGACAGGATAAACTTGGTGGTTAATTTTGTTCGGTTCAGTAAATTTTGGTTTGATTTAGTTTAGTTTGATTTTGTTCTATTCGATTAAATTTAGTTTGGTTTAATTTATCTTATTTAAATATATGTTCATTCTTAGAATTCAAAGTATTCCAAAGATATGTAGAAGATGCTCTCATGTGGTAAAAAGATGATTCGCTCACTTCCAGTGCCCCTGTCAATCCGTCCCTAGGCCAACACGAAGGAGGTAAATCATAAGTGGTTACTAGCCATTAGTGCAAATGGTTAAAGCATGGAGAAAGTATATGCTCGGACGTATCGAGTTTCAACCTAAAGATCTCATGTGACAACCTCTCATGCCTTAACTTATCGCACCGCTCCGAGGGGAATGTCGCGTACGTCCTTCTCGTCCGTCGGTGTACTCTTCCGTAGACTCCGCGTTCCTCAGATGCGCCGAGCCCTTTGGCTCCCTCCCGATCCATCCTTCTCGTCCGCTACGTCTTTCGCTCGACTTCTTGTGATCTTAAGCTCCTGCACACTCAGTCATAAGGTTTTATCAACAGCAGGACCTAACCTAACTAAGTTAGTCACATCAAAACCACCCAGGGGACCAACAATCTCTCCCTTTTTGATATGAGCAATCTTAATTAAGTTAGGGTTAAAAAAACATAAACAAGAAATATAGCAGTTAAACAGCAAAGGAAAAAAATAATCTAGATTTAAAAAATCTTCCCCTAGTCCCTTGACTTAATATACTCTCCCCCTTTGATCACATAAAATAAGGGGGCGAAAAACAATTTTTAAGGAAAAATTTCTAAGTTAACTTTGCAAGTAAAAATTACGAAAAAAAAATTTAAGTTAACTTTCCAAGTAAAAGTATTTAAGGAAAAATTTGTAAGTTAATTTTTTTTAAAACAAATTTTATGTAAAAAAAATTCAAAATTTGTTAGTTTCAAAATATATTTCATAAAATAAATTTCTATGTAAAACAATCTTAAAACTTTACTTGAAAAGAAAGTAACTCATAAAGATTTCTAAGTAAAAAAAACCTTTTTTTTAAAGAAATTTCAAAAGAGATTTCTGAGTAAATCGGAAAAATTGTGACTTATTTTCAAAATTTCTGAATTTAGCAAAAAAAAAAAATCCTAAATAGTAATAAGAGATTTTAGTAATTTTAAAACACTCAAAAGAAATTTTCCAAAAAAAATTTCAAATATAGTAAAAATTTCTAACTTTTTGAAGCAGTTAATACAATCAAGAAATATTTTCAAGTTCATAAATTTTTTAAAAAAATATATATGTTCTGTTAACCATTAAGCAAAAAAATATATATAAGTAAATAGGTAACTGAAAAAAAAAATCTAAGTTTATCAAGTTTTTGCAAAAAAAAAAAAATAATTCAGAGCACATAATAGAAAATAAATTATACTAAGTAATTTTTAGGAACCCAATAGAGATTCCTATTACTAGATTAATTAAATATTTCCTTAGAATATATTTTTGAGGATAAATTCTTTATTTGTTCAAGATGATATCTAAAGTGTCAGTTTAGTCTCCTATATGCACATGGATTTACTTCTTTTGATCTTTAAAATTCTTTAATTCTTTCTTTTAGTCTTTCGTTTTCAATTTTCAATTTATCATAATCAGTTAAAGAGCAGAATACTGCTAGTGTCTTTTTCATTTCTAAATTAGTTTTTTCAGTTTTAGCTAAGTTTTTAATAAGCATTTTAATGAACTTAAAAGATTGGGTAGGATTTAGTGCACATATCTCACTTACCTTTTCGGCTAGATCTCCCCCTCTATCGTAGCTTTCTCCTGTAGATTCTCCCCCTGAGTTGTTGCATTCATCGGATGAGTCTCCCCCTGAGCCGATGCTCATCTCCGATTGAAAGCTTGCCATTAGCGCAAGTCCAGAAATTGTGTTGACCTAAGAGTTTGATGAAGAAGTCTCGTCATATGTCGCTTTTAGATTGTGGCGTGTTGGTTTTCTTTGCTTTTCTTTCTCCTTCTTGAGTTTTGGGTAGTCATCTTTGATGTGCCCTTCTTTCTTTTCTCTCCTGCGGCTTAGTCTTAAAAAACTTATTTAACTTTCTTACCATTAAAGCTGCTTCTTGTTCATATGCGGAGGTGTCTAACTCGGGATCATCCTTCCTTGTTATTTTTAGAGTCACTTCTAACTCTTTTCTTTCTTCTATGAATTTAGCTTCATGAACTCGGAAAGTTGAGAATAGTTCTTCCAGATCATTCTTTTATAAATCTTTCGAAATGAAATAAGCATCTACTAAACTTGACCAAATTTGATTTCTTGGAAATGCATTCAAGGCGCACCTTATTGTTTCTCAGTTGCTTACCTTTTCACCGAGATTTGTTTATTGCATGATGAGCTCCTTCAGCTTCGCTTGTAGCTACGCGATGATTTCGCCATCTCTCATCTTCAGATTCATGATTTGGCTCCAGTGCAGGTCGTGCTTCGCGAGTTTCGATTCGGAGGTTCCTTCGTGAGCTCCTTTGCTGAAGAGTAGGACCCAACCCTACTTACCTCCTGAGGCGGTAGCGCGTTGAGTAGGTGAAACTCCGCCTTCCAGTTTGCCACGAATGTCACTTGATCTTTGGTTGTCCAGTGTTCAGGTTCTTTTGGTTTTTCCTCGGCGTCAACTGTGTTTCATAGCCATTTTTTAGAATTAAAAAAATATTAAATTCTGTCTTAAAAAATACCTCCATTTTTCTGCGCCAGTGTCCGAATTCTCCTTCGAACATCGGGGGGTGGATGTTGATTCCGGCCATTTCAGGTGTTTCTTTTGATGGTTAGTCCTCCCGAAACGATGAGGCTCTGATACCACTTGTAGGACAGTTGCGGGCCGGTTAGGTGCGGAAGTTGTCGATTCTGAAAATTAAAACACTATACCAAACTCGACACAATTAAAGCTTAATCCAAACAAAGATAGAATACAATAACTAAATAAAATAAAGAGTACGAGACACAAGCTATTTACTTGGTTTGCGATCAGAGGATCGCTACTCCAAGACTAATCAGGCACTAATCATATTCTCCTTCCTTGGAGGTGGAGAAACCTCGTTCACAGCATTGTAGCACAAAACTTGAAAGCACAGAATAATAGAAGTTACAGATGTTTGGAATGTATAGAACTACAAATCATAGCTCTATTTATAACTTTCTAAAGTTTTATCCTCAGACCTATTCGGGGCGCCCGGAGGGGGTCAAAGCTTATCCCCGAGATCAACTCATCGTCGCGCTTTTCGAGATGACTTTTTCCATTCCGGGCGCCCGGACCCAGTCAACTTCGTGTTGAATGGCCCAGGTCAGTCCGGCTTCTTCCGGGGTCTTCTAGGTGATTTCGGACATCCGGAATAGGGCTCACCCAAACTTATTTTCCGTCCTTCCTTGAGCGTCCTTCCTTCCCCAACTTCTCGTCCCTCAGATCATCGCACACCTCCTTCTCATCCGCCAATGTACTCTTTCGCAGCCTCCGCGTCCCTCGGATACGCCGAGCCCGTCGGCTCTCTCCCGCGCTATGCTTCTCGACCGCTATGTGTTCCTTCCTCCCCGTCTTCTCATACCTCGGAGTGTCGCGCACGTCATTCTTGTCCGCTGGTATACTCTTCCACAGCTCCCGCGTCCCTAAGATGTGCTGAGCCTGTCAGCTCACTCTCCCACGCCATCCTTCTCGTCTGCTCTGTCTTTCATTCGACTTCCTATGATCCTAAGCTCCTGGACACTTAGTCACAAGGTTAGATCAACATCAGGACCTAACCTAACAAAGTTGGTCATATCAAAACCACTCAGGGGACCAAAATGGACTTGGTCCTAGTGCGCTGGACCAACAACCTCGTGTTGATTGGTCCGGTTCCGTCAAGTTGCTCCTGCAGTCATTTGGGTGATTTCGGACATCTTGAATAGGGCTCACCCGAACCCAACTTCTGTCCTTCCTCGAGTGATCTTCCTCCCCGGCTTCTCGTCCCTCGGAGCGTCGTGCATATCCTTCTCGTCCGCCGGTGTACTCTTCTGCAGCTCCGCATCCCTCAGATGCGCCGAACCTATCGACTCTCTCCCGAGCCATCCTTCTCATTCTCTGTATCTTTCGCCCGAGTTCTTGTGTTTCTAAGCTCTTGCACACTTAGACATAGGGTCAGAAACACACAGGACCTAATCTAACTTGGCTGGTCACATCAAAACTAACTTGGGGACCAATTGGGCTTCCTTCTAGAGATGGCACATGATCGTGTGGCATCACACAACCGTGTGGGGTTTCTTTCAGCTACCCGTGCATGGCCGGGACAAGGAGATCACACGACCATATAACAGGGTACATGGCCATGTGAGTCCTGTTCTTGCCTTGTGTGCTGGAATTCTTCCTCTTTTTCTCCATTTTTCCTCCAGAAATGCGTCCTGTCATGAAAACCAAATAAAGAGTAGATCTTCATATGAAATATATGAAAGTATGTTATCATAAAATGATAAGGTACTGTTGGGATGTATACTGAAAGCCTAACATTTTGTATAGACATCTTTATTTTAAAATAAAAATCACATGATCATTACTTGCATCTTATATTTATGATATGCATTATTGTCTGATACTTTACATTGTAGATAACATGGTGCTTGGTGTGGCACAGAAGATCATGTTATCAGTA
>JBAMIE010000118.1:1527955-1540779 GCA_037177295.1 Kaempferia parviflora
TATAATAACCAAACTTGCCTTTTATTAATAAAATATGATACAAAATTGTCCTTGCCAATCAACACATGATTGGCACTTAGGGCTAACACTAACATATATAATAGACAAGTTCTATGTAGTATCACAGTTAGTAACAAGTTTTGACATTTGCATTCATTATTAATGAATATTAGTATTTTTTTAATGGATATCCATTAGTACAACACTAATATTCAATAATCATGAATGCACATGTAAAGACTTGTTACTAATTGTGATACTACATAAGACTTTTATGTGATATAAAACACTTCCTCCACTCTAATTTAGTACCATTCATATCAAGAATTGTACATTCATACTCTTGAAAATAGAAAACTAGTAGTAGCGCAAGATGTTACCGTAATAAATCAACTCTATGATTAGAACTCATTTAGTAAATGCACTCTCACATTTTTTTTCATAAAAGAAAAGAAAAAGAAAGATAAATAAGATTTTATATACTAGTTGCATGTGGGTTTAGATTTGCTCTGTTTCTGAGAAATCTAGATTTGATATCTTGCAGTCTCGGACAACACTATGCATTGAAGGTCGCATGCTTACCTCCCTCACTACACCTTCTGGACAAGGAAAAAACCTTCTACCACTACTATCCGTGGAGGCAGTTACCCATCCTACGATGTCCATATCTTCTTAGAACGAAGGGTCAATGGTCATCTTTTTGCTTACGAGTTCGAGTAAGACAACTCCGTAGCTAAACACATCCGACTCCTTGCTCATTCTGGCCATGCAGATGGTCTCTATTGCAAAGGATAGAAGCATAACAAGAGAATGCAGTCGTAAGCAATGTGGAAGAGTAACTAGTAACTTATTTCTATCATTCTCGAATGAAAGTTTTACCATCAGTTCCACACGGGAGATACTATTTCGTCTAGATCAGCCATGGAAGAGAAAGGAAGAAATCAAAATTTCCGTATTCCATAGTTAAATAAGAGAATTTAATTGACTTTCCTTCTAGGAAAATATTTTACACGAATGTGAATCCACCAAGCACTAATCACACTTGGCGAACTCATGGATTGAGTGGGAAAAAATTCTAATTTTTAATAACAGTATATGTCTTATTTGACGACAATTTGAATTAAAGACAAAACTATGCAGCAAAAGAACGATTAATTAATTGTTGACAATTTATGAACTATTTTACTTAGGAAAGAAAAAGAAGAAATGCAGACCTAGTCCAACAAAACCAACGGTGCCAATAACAGTAGCTGACTAAGTAGAATGCTGATCCAGCTTAGCGATCCCAAAATTTTAGACATGTGGTTCCATATCAGCATCCAACAATATGTTTTTCAACTTTATGTCGCGGTGAATGATCGCGGGGTTGTAGCTGTTGTGATTTGTGAAGATAATCTAGCCCTTGGGCATTGCCAACAGCTATCTTATACCTCACATTCCACTTCAGGACTGATGTCGGCTTGATCTCATGAACAACATCGTAGAGGCACCCATTTGCCATACACTGATACAATAAAAGTCCATATAAACCAAAATTTATCTAGTTCAACTAAAATTCTACGCCTGATTTTCCCAATAGTTTAGATTTCTCTCATGCTCGGATATGATCGTTTCATACCTAGAAAAGCAATCTTCTTTACAGCATATATTTTCCCTGTATCGAGGGCTGCCTTGTAAACTATCCCATGAGCTCCTCTACCGATTTAATATTTCTGATCAAAATCCACATTGGCTTCAATTATTTTCTTTAGTAGGAAAGAAGAATCTTCATGAGAGGATGCACCATCATCTTTCTTTTTTTTACACCTAAAAAGAAAAATCCGGCAAGGACTAGAGCACCAAGCAAAACAGAAGCAACAACTATGATTACAATCATGATCTTAGATAAACTTTTAGAATTATTATTTGGAACGCTGCATTGTTCTAATATGGTGATGTTTGTGCAGGTAGAATCTCCTGTCTGACAAGAGATGCAGAGTCAAGGATTTCCAGTAAATAAACTTGATATTGATTCTACAAACTTAAGCAAACCTCTTGGCAGTGAACCGCTAAAGTCATTGTATGAAACATTGACGAATGTTAATGAACTGAGATCAGTTAAAGCCATTAGACTTCCTGTTAGTTTGTTCAAAGAAATATCCAAGTTCTGTAGCATATTCAAATTATTCAACTCAAGTGGAAGCTGTCCTACTTGTCCATTATCACTGAAGTGTAAGGCTATATTTGAGTTTTACAATGAACCCAATGATGGCGGGATCCTGTCTCCCAATATGTTTCCTCCAAACTACAACTCAATCAGTGGATTTAACTTGGATAGGAAATACGAAATTCCTCCGCTAAATTGATTCTCTTGTAGTATCAATTGAGAGAGACCAGATAAGTTTCCAAGGCTTGCCAATATTGTTCCATTGAAAGAGTTGAATACCAAGTCCAACATAAATAACTTGCGATATTCTAATAATTTAAAAGGCAATGGACCGTAAAATTATTTGTAGTGGTATCGGTCCATCAAGCTTGTTCACTGAAAATTTTATCTTGGTGTGATTCACAATGTTACCTGCTTAGGAATCTCTCTGTTTAATTTGATGAAACTTAAATCAATATACAATAAATTTAACTTTTGGAATGGAACCACTGAAATTGTTGTCGCTAAGAATCAACTTTCCAAACTCGAACAGTTCCCAACTTCCAGAGGAATTGTCCGATTAAGATTATTATTTTTCAATATAAAAAGTATCAACTATTTCTAAAAGAGATATAGGGAGGGATGTTGTCAACAAGAGCATTATTTCTAAAATCAAGTTCCACCAAAATACTATTGATTCTGAAGCATTGAGGAACGCGCCAATGAAGTTCCACCAATGTTAACCAATTTTTTTAACTCTCATATCTCCATAGGCAGTTTTAGGGTTTAGTGTTGTCTAAAGAAGTTGTCGTTAATAAATATAGTTGTCAAATTTAGGATTCTCTAAATTTCAATTAAAAGCTCTCCAATCAAATTATTACTATAAATTGAAATGCTTTGTAGATTTCACAAATTATCCAATTCTTATGGAACCATCCCTTCTAGTTGATTCTTAGACAAGTGCAACGAAATCGAAGACTAACATTGGCCTATCTTGGAGGGAATCGACTCTGACAAAGAGTTATTATATAGGTAAAAAATCTCAAGCTTTGTTAATAAGTCAAGTGTTGATGGCATTCTCCCCAACAAGTGATTGTCATAGGGAGCGGGAGCAAAGATTTGTAAATTAGTGCAATTATCCAATGCCACCGGAAGTTCACCATCAAATCGGTTGGAAGTCAAAATTAATCTCTCCAACCTGGATGTTGTTTTTGAGCAAAAAGGGATGTTCCCCACAAGATCATTTTAACTCACATCAATTGCCATAAGATCATTTATAATCCTGAGAATAGGTTTTGTCAGGTGGTTCGTATATAGTAAGAGATGCTCTAATTCATTTCAATTACCAATTGAAATATGCAAAGTACCAGAAAGATTATATTGACCAAGCCATAATTTAACCCTGCATGCATTTCCATCGAAGGAAGGAACTGAGCCATTGAGGTTGTTGTCATTAGGATAAATAGTTTCAAGAAACAGTCTCTAAAACAAAAGACTCGGTATATTATCACTCAGCCAATTATTGAAAAGTGACAAGAATGACAACTTCTCAAAGTTCTAAAGGGTCACCGATATCTCACCAGTATTCAAGAATGTTGCACTTGCCTAATTCGGAGAGAATAAGTCCAGAAAGTTCATTAATACTAAGATCTAGTTTTCTCAGATGACTTAGCAATCCAATTTCTTTGCCCAACGAACCATAAATTCGAAAATCAGGAAGCTCAAATGAAGTCACAAATCCATCTCTGTCACAGCCGATTCCTGCCCATCCCCAGGGAGTTGGGTCCGATGAGTTCCTGGTGGAGTTCACTGACTAAGAAAATATAAAACTGCTGAAAAGGGCCAACAGAGGCTCTCCATCAGAGTTCAAGGAGAGCAACAACAAGAGGGCTGAAAAATGGAATTCATTATCAGGAAATAAATAAGTTTGTTTCTTATGTATCCCGTGTTTTCTTCCTACTCAAGCTTAGAAAGCATAAGAAACTAACTACATTAATAATAATAATAATTTCCAACATTTTCCGTTTTAGAAGCGGAAAAACGAGTTAGCAAAACAAGTAAACACTAGGGAAGAATAAACTGTTGTCCAATATAGCAGAATCATAAAAGCACACACAATTAACATATTGGGGGTAAAAAAAACAGAACAAGAGTTTTGAGGAAGAGAGGGTTACCACAGCTTCAGCGTATCTTGCTCTCGTTCGTTTACCCGTCGGTGCCTGTGCGCAGGTTTTTTTTTTTTTAAGTCCCTGTACAAGAGAAACACTCCTCGATCCGTCCGCTAGCTGTCAATTTCGAACGCAACCAAAAGTATTCCAAGGAGTTAAAATAATGGAAATGGGTAAATGGAGGACTAAAATTTCTATTATCAAGTGGAGATGCGATCATGCGATCGAGAAGAAATAGATATAGGAAAGGTAAACCTGTACTCTAAATTCTTCTTCTCCTCCTTCTTCTCAGCTCGGCTCCCCTCGCAGGGATCCCCACTCCCTCCTCTGTAGTTGCTTTCTTTAAGCAACAGTGCCGGCCAGTGGTAGCAGAGTTTAACTTGACTATTGTGGTGATTGACGGTGGCGGACTGCTTATATTTCTGCCTCCAGTGGGGAGCCTAGCTCGATCGCCATCTTCTACTTCCCGATTTGGAAAGCCTTCGGACGGAGGAAAGACGTACAGACGGAGAGTCTTTTCCTTAATTTGTGGGCATTCAGTGAGCAGGACCCACGCCTGCGAGTTTAATTCAGTGGGACACACTGCTCCATTATATCTCTGCCATTGGGGAGTTGTTCAGATCCTCTCCCATATTTTTTAATGTTCTCATGTCCTGTCAATCAAATTATATCTCACGAATACTATGTACATCACGAGGATATCACATACATCTCAAGAATAACACATCCGTCTAATTAACAGTAAGAAATAGGAATATAAAAAATATGGAACAGAGAATCTTAACTAACGGGGAGCCTCGTCTATATCTACTCCCCTCAAGTGGCAGTCAAATCCTTTGTCTCAACATCTTTGTGTCCTCGTGTCTCCTTGTCGATTGGACGAGTGTGATATTCTCGAGATGTATATAATATCCTCATAATATGTACCATAATTATTAAAATATGATATGATCTGTTGGATCAGAACATGGAAACATAAAAATTATGGTACAGGGATCTGAACTGCCTCAAGTGAGGCATCATTCCTTCAAGGCACCGCAATGTTGCGATGTGCGCACATGCATGGCTTGTTGCTTGCTTTCCGTTTGGTCATGCTCGACTTCCCTCAAGGCACATCTTGCACAACGGAAACTGAAGACCGAAACCTGAAGGAAACAAGCAAGTCAGCTAATTCTGTCAATACTTGTTACGCACCATATTAATTGTTTTAGATAGTATAGAGGGAACCTATAAAATACACGTAGATCAACTAGAGCCTGGTGGAAGGCAAGGACTAGCAAGGTGACCTTTGATGAAAACCCATCAGTCATTGCATCACTATCAAGAATAGTTGAAGCGGACTGAAAAGAAAGTCAAATTCAGCACCACCATGAAAACATCAAGACATCAACCATATCACAAGTTTTTTGAAAGTCAGCACTAGAGATGATTGGTTGGTTCATGCAATTTCCATAACAATCAGTTGAAATTTTTTCATAAACATGAAACAGCACAGAAAGTAACAGAGTAGAACTTGAATGGGATACAAAAGAACTCAATATAATGGATACAAAAAGACTACAGTTCTTCAATTCACTCAGATAGAGTTAAGAACTACTCAAAATCTCTCACCAAATCTGAAGAACACAGCGCCTGTGCCAGAATTGTGATCGACTGCATACTCTGCTCTTACCATCCCAAGCTTGATGCCACCACCGTAGGAAGATCCATGTCCAACTCGGCGGAAAAACTCAGTCGGGTTTCCTTTCACATCCTTTGAACTACCAAGGTCATTTCCATGCTCAGCGAAAAGGTACACCTGGGTGTTCCTAACGGGGATCCGCAACTCGGCCGCAACCTGAAATATAATGGAAAAATAATCACAGCATTCCTTTGGAAACAATAAGCAACCTAATGGAGATAGATATTTTGAAGATGGCAGTGAGAGATGCTTTTACCTCAAGAATGTTCCTGCAGGCACCCAACTCTCCCATGTTGTAGCCTCTCACTGAGTAGGGTCCTCCAAGAGTGAAAGCATCGTAGCTCGGGAGGTCTCCAACGCAACCACCGTAATGTCCGTGTAAAACTAAAACAGGTGGGGGTGATTTACCAGTACCTTCTTCGACTTGTTTCAACTGAACGAAGCGGGTTAATGTGAGCTGGTGACGGTTGAAGAACGGAAAATTGCTACCAATTCCGAGACCTTGGTCCAACTACAATAAAAAACAAGTAATAAGATATTTTGATCGAGATGTGATGACCTTTTTATTTACTCGAAATTATTGTTTTATAGAATGCCAAGAGGTCAGTTTTTGGGTGATACTTGATTTGTGTTAATAATCTCATAATGAAGCTTACAAACTATTCAAAAATATGCGGTCATATGAACTAGGAATTATGTGAATATGTAGGCATGTCCATGTTTGTTTGCTTAATAAATGTAAATATTAGAAAATTCGAAGCCAAAATCTAACACAACAATTGCAAAAAGGAGAAGTTGAAAGAAAGGCATATGTACCTGAAACACATCTCTTTCGCCAACAATGGCACCATTTAGAAACCTTGTTTTGTCACGTGTAATGTTTGCCTGGGCAAATGCCATCCGATCAGTGCCAGTCCCACTGAGGGTTGTAGGAGGCCCATCGATGCTCAAACCACCAACAGGTAATGCTCGAACACCATGAGTGCACACAGTAGAAGTTTCATCTCGCGTCGTAATCTCCTCCATCACGAGTCCATATGTGAATTTGCTTTGTTGAGTGAAGTTCTGCAATGTTGATACAAGAATGGTATCCAAGAGAGAAATCACAGACTGGACTAGACTAATGATACAACAGTAAAACATACCTCAGTCACATTGGCTTTCATTCCCATTCTGTCGATCCACACGGGTGGTACTTCATCAGCACCTGGTCCACCAGTGAAAACAGGACTTAACTTCCTGCTGTTAAAGCAACTAACACGGAAGGTTCGATTGCGAGGATTTGTCACGCCATCCAGGTAAGGGTGTGCATAATCAAGCTTGAAAGACAGATCATCCTGAGGAAGAGAGCATTATGGTGTGAGTCAAACTAAACCATAGTTTCCATTATACTTAATGCATAGCCGAGTTCATAATTCCTTGTTTTAGCTTTGGTTTATTTTCTTAGTTCAAAATCCCTCTTATGATAGCCGCCTGTTATCCCAAGCGTTTAGGTATCTAAATGCACATCTCAATCTGAGGGAGCGATCCCCATATCTTGGTTGGAAGAATCAAAACTTGATTTCCATAACTAGAAATAAAATTACTTTTTGATGCATATCAAATTTCAGAAACTTACTATGACAAACCAAGAAATTTTCCAAATTTCCATTGGGATTTATGCATATTGAGACATTACTTTAATGATTACATCAATGTCACATGTTACTGAAAAGTTTTGAATCTATACCATCTTATAATAATGATATTATGCATAATTTTCTTTAAAAATTTTCATGTGCTTTTTATTGTTTATATTTACACAGTTGTGATAGGCCAAATTACTTGCAGAATAAGTAGATAACTTAAATGTTGAATGTGAGAAAAGATTCATATGAATTCATGATCTTTCGTGCACATATTCATTTTTCTTGCAGAGTAAATTGCTTTTTATTCACACAAGGCATAAGCATTTATGTGTTTCATATGGCGGAAAGACCAGAAGAAGAAAACAAGTGGGGGGAAAAGGGGGGAATAAACAAGTGATGGGTAAAGGGGGTGAGTGGTGGAGCCCATCCTGAATTTCACGCTGGTTTCATTCCTAATATTGATCTTTGTTCTTTCCCTCCAAATTTACTACTCTCTCTTCTCTAACTTCTACTTTCACTCCCTCATAGGAAGGAAGGTGTAAGCATCTACTCAGAATTCCAGATATGAGTATTCATGAAATCATAATGCTTTATAAATCAGAATGGACTAATAAGAAAGCAAGATTTAGAAAATCTAGAGTAGCAAATATAAGAATGCCAACATGGATGTGTGTAGTTACTAAAAAAGCACAAATAAAAAATACCAGTATTCAAGCAAATTAGGCGTATCTCAAATATATAATAAAATGAGCAAAAATAGTTTAAGATACTATGGACATGTTTAAAGGCAACCAAAACATTTTATATTTTGAAAAGATGAATCAATTAGAGGGAAGGTGCAAAGGGTAAAGGGAAATTGAACAATGAATATATTAGTGAGAGTCTCGATTCAAATAGCAAACCTATAGTTGGCATAGACATGACTTGGTGGCAAAAAAAGGTGGAATCCGCCACCCCAGCGGCCCCCTGAGCCCGGCCCCACAGGATTTCAGAGGGAGTAAACCACGGTTAAGCTGGGCGGGTAAGTGGACTGGGGTCTCAGGAATTTAAGCCAGCAGACCAAGATTTTATTCTTGTGTGCAACTGGCGACCTTCGACCCACTGACCTCTTGGTGGCAACACCAGGCCACTTACAAGCTGATCCAGCCCGTGGGGGCTTGGCATAGACATGACTTGATGATGGTGATGGTGGTGGTGGTGGTGGTGGTGGTGACAATGAACAACATAATTCAAAAAGGCTACCAAAAGAGAACCGTGTAATTTTATAGCAGGGAAATGTGCATATACCTGAGGATTGAGCAGATTACTCGATGTCACTGAACCAGAAATTGATCTGTTCAATCCTTTAATGTTACGGTGTTCAACTGAGACAGTTCCACCAGGCTGAATAGAGGCCTAGAAACAATAACGGCCAAAATTTTAGGATAAGTGCAATCATTGTAGTATGCTACTTGCATATAACTACTTTGCGATAGCTATCATGACAAAAGAAACAAATTCAATCAGTGATGTCTGTGAATGAAATTACCAGAGTTGGCCATCCATTATGTCCTGGTACAAAACTCCATTCTGTACTTACTTCAGCAGACTTTTGGTCCATTTCTCTAAGTTTGACTTCAACTATGATTCCTCCATCATTCTTCTCGTCAGGTCGTGGATTCAACTCTATGTTAGAGAATAGACCAAGTGAATTCATGTTTCTCAAAACTTGCTTTCCTGCTTCCATGTTAAACACATGCCCTGGTCGAAGCTGCATCACGTCAAAGGTATACATTATAATATATTGGCCATGAATAAATTATCATATTCTAGCAGCATTAGACTAAACGTCCACCGGTAGCAGACAATGTCAAATGACTGTGAGGAATCCTTATTTCCTTGAACGCAAGGCCTCATCCTGATTTTGCGCAAGGCCTCATCCTGATTTTGCCTCAGCAGAAGGGAAAAAAACAAAGCCACATGCAATTGTTATTAATTGAATATGTTTGTAGCTCTATATCCGAGCATAAAGTTGGCTAAAGAGGAAACTTTTTCATAAATCCTTGCACAATTCAGTATGGAATTATCGATACAAACTACAACCACAAGAAGTAGGTAGAAGTATCACTTGTTATTGATCAATGCCTAGATTTACTAATTTGTATAAACTTAATGGAACAAAAGAAACCATTAAAGTTAGTAAAACCATACAAGTTGTAAATATGTTTTCTACTCGATGAACTAGAGGCAGGTATGATCATGTGTGAAAAAGTAATATTTTATAAATCATCGTAGCCTTTTTTTAAGGGTCTTTGACCATGAGGTGTACCTACACCACATTGGTTGTGGGACAATCCCCATTTGAAGCACAAGTGATAAGGAGCACTCCCAAATAGACCGAATGTCCTTAGAGTCTCACTTTCTTACCACCAGAACAAACAAATGTTGGTATTTTGGCCTCTTTGAAATGCAAAAATAAGCAGTCTAAAAATAGTTTGGCACAGATTTCACCAAAAAATTATGTTTGATTGGGTCTATGTTCTCAAAAATTCAGTTGATTGTTTTGGAGATCTTCTAGGACTGATTTAACATATAAAGTGCAAGAAACATGATTATGATCCACAACCACTAGAACCAATGTGTAAGAAAAAAAAAAACAAATGTTGTCACAAACAGAAGATTTCCAGCCAAGTCCTACCTTTAGCCAAATTCCAAGAGAATATTAACAAAATGCTGGCATGATATCTTCTTTTACTGCTCACAATTACTCAGGAAAAACAATTTTCAATTCCTACTCTTTTAACTTTATGAAATATTATTTAAAAAAAAACCGCTCCCTCTGCTCATTTAAAAAAATGTAGGATTTGTAAACATTTACTCAATGGACTTTAACCTAGTGGAAGCCTCTATTGGTCCTTCCCTACGCATCCAACTCTTGTTTTAACAATTTAGACGTCTCGTCAATCTTATCTTTTGTCGCTATGATTCACTAAATGCAAAGAAACTAACAAAGAACAAGACATATAATAACTCCTTGTGCCTAAACTAGAGTTGCATTCTAATTTCTGAGAAAAAGAAGAAAAAATGTCGCAAGCAATCATACCAGAGAAGAGACTATGAATAATTAGAAAACACAACGAAAAACGAAAATACCTGTGTGGGCAGCTCCCGGCGAATGACAGCAAGCTGAGTGTTTCCTTCAGTCGTGTTTCCAAGTTTATCCAAGAATTGGACGTCAAGTTGCGTGATATCACCCTCCACAACCTCACAAACCAATTCCCTTGTGTTCAGGTTCCCAAAATTGACCACCTGAGCGCATGCATACCCTTCGTCGTGGTACCATTTTTGCACTCGGTCACGAATTGTTTGCAGCGTTCTAGCGCTCAACTTCCCCTTCTCGTTCAGCATCCGAACAATCTCCTTCTTCACGTCATCAGAAAGCAAGCACGGCCTCGACCGATCAATCCTCTTCTTGTACTCCCGGTCTTGTGCACGCATGAACTCCAATCTCTCTTTCTCCGTCATGTCCGCGTCCATCTCCATCACTTTCGTTTGTGGCAGCAGCCCAACATTGATGCATCGGAACGACTCGGCAGACATCCACGTGCTCTCAGTGAACGGCACCGTGATGGCCAGAGTGCCGTCGGGCTTCGTCTTGCCTTCGAGGTCGACCTTCTCGAACATTCCTGAAGAGGCTAGATTTTCGAGTTCCTTCTGGAGCTGAGCCTTGGTGTAGACGCCACCGGGACGCAGAGTCATCATCTCAAAGAAGGAGTCCTCGGAGCCGGAGACGATGGTTGACCGGCGTTTGTCGAAGAAGAAGATCTCAGAAATCTTGTACCGTTTGATGCCGCTCAGCTTGTTGAGCTGGACGACGATGTTGGCTGGGAGGCCATGGGAGTCCCACTCGGCGCTTTCGTCCTCCTTCGCATGAGCCGCTAATGGGGATAACAGGTTGGACCAGAACCCACCGCCATCACTGCCTCCGAACCAGCCTCCGCCTCCACCACCGCCTCCGCCGTCAATAGGGGGCAGAGGAGGAGGAGGGGAGGAAGCGAGCAGAACGAACCCCCCTCCAGCCAAGGCGAAGGAAGCGGCGGAAATTGAAAATACTGCGAGAGATTTCTTGCAAGCTCCCAAAACGGAAGTTTTAAATGATAGAGATCGATCGTCGGAAGGAGCGGGAGATCTACGCCTCCGAGGAGAGGAAGAGGCGACGGCCGCTGTCTTGATTTGAGCGCCTAAAAGTTGGTTCGAGGCGAAGAAGGACATGGCGACGGTGGCTGGACAGGCGGCGCGGCGCGGAGGTGAGATGAGAAGTAGATAACTCCGCTGTCGAAGACTCGGAGAAATCGAAGCAACGAGGGAGACTTGAGGAGAAAGAAAAGGGTTTATTCACTTTTGGGCCGGTTCACTTCTCAATGGGCCGGATCAATCTCAAAAATTTCATAGCCGATCGCATTATACTCACGAACCCGGCTCAATTTGGATTGCGCTTAGATTCAGGCCGGGGCTTTTTTATATGTATAATATAGGTGTTCCAGTCTTTTGTCCGTCTAACCCCACGGAAGTGTGAGTGGCTTAAAGCACAAACTTTTTAAAAATATATACATACATTTACAATAACTATTCTATTTATTTCCTAAATTAAAATTTTACAAATAGTACATCTTTAAATTTAAAAAATAAATTTTATTATTTTAACATTAAAATATTTTTTTAATTTGAAATAGATAAAAATAAAAATAAAAAAGGATAAATTAGGTAATAAATAATAATAATAAATAAAAATAAATTATAGAAAAGTTAATATATTATAATATTATATATTAAAAAATAGATATTTAAATTTATTTAAATAGTTCTTCTATCTTCAATTTTGTAAATCGTCAACATCTTAAATTTTTCATTTGAACATATAGTAGGGATTCAAATCATAGATAGAGCATCCACATCAATTTTCATATCTTTAAATTTTACTCTAAATTTTAGATAAAATAGCTAAAAATCTTTTATATAAGCTACCATATCTATTCCTTAAATTTAGATTTCATGAATATTAGTGATTCTCTAAATTTAGGGAAAATAAAATAATATTTTTTTCAATCTCTCTCCTCCACTCAATCTCTCTTCTTTCGAATCCCAGCTACGGCGCATTTGCAGGGATTTTTCCTTCAAATGGGACTCGCAACTAAGGGATGCTGGACTTCTGGGTCGCCTACCGCGAGCGCTTCCTGATTTAC